>DWLR01001810.1:0-17069 GCA_018246295.1 Papilio alexanor hazarajatica
TATATATATATATATATAAGGAAGGATTGTCGATTTATAAAATTATATATAATTTAAAAAATATATTAAATGCGTACCCAAAATGTATTTGATATAGACCAGAAATAATAGCATTTGTAAAGAATAACATATTACCTTCCCCTTATCTTTGTTTTATTGACTCGTCAGAAAAGTGACAGACGAATATAAGTGTTGCCGCTGGCAACTTATTCGGAAGGAGAATATTTAAAAGACGTGCGGAAGGAGGCTGACATGGGGGGAGAAGGGGGCTATTAAGTATTCTTTGAGGCCGTTCGCCTTGACAGTCGAACGCGGAGCGACCCCGGGTCCCTTGTCAAACTGTAGGAATATTTAAAACGGATTCATTTTTAATACGCTGAATTACCTCAAATTGTAACAACGTTTGTAAATAAGTTCAACGTGGAAAATAACAATCCTTTTAAGACCTTATTCATTTTTGAAGAATGGATAATAGGAACAGACATTGCCCGTAATATATCAATGCCGATAGCTAGATTTGGTCCTTTGGCCTTTTGGTCTCATTGTTCGTAGAAACGACCAAATGAGACCAAAAGGTTCTAGAATTCACTTACGTGATGATTTAGCTAACTTACGCCTCATACAAGATTAGGCTGACTATTTAACAACAACTGTGGTCAAGAGACCTATGGGATGATCGTAGAGGAACGCATATTTACTAATGATAATGAAAAAAATTGAATGAAATCCCCTTAATTGGATAACAGCTATATCTATTTCAAATTGACTGTACCAAATTTATAATGTTTGAACTAAATTTCTAGGTGACAGAAATAGAGATTGAGATTGTACCACGACTTTGTCAACTTCTCCTATTACAGAGAAATGGTTATAGTTTAAGAAATCTTTTTTCTTTAAAATGAATTTGCAATTCTCTGATTTAAGAAATATACAAACAATATTTCCAAACATATAGCAAGCGTACAGATTATTACACAAAACAAAAACTATAGTACGAAAAGTAGGTAAACATATATAAAATAACTTACAAACAGAACCAATTCATTTGGTACAAACAAATGGTTAGTACTATATACTATACTAATCTTGAGTTGTGCTCGTTTTTACTCAAAAAAGATGTTAATCCTAAATCTAAAATTTCACTGTTGTTTATACCGGCTTTGTTTGAGAACTGAAAGCATTACAGGTTCAATGACCAGGCAAACCGACAGAGCTACGCAACCGTTAACAAATTTAAAATACTCTATCCAAACGAAATAAATCAAATAGTTTACATAAATCAGATTTCACACAGGAATATTTACGACCGTTTTCGTAAATATGTAAAACAAATAACATTTTATTCGAATACAAAATGTTAATGCGTAATGATTTTATTAAATGAAGTGGTGTACCATGCTGTAAGTGCCGCATTGTAAATAATTATTGCTCTACGGCAAAGCATGATACAAAATTATCATTAAAATTGATTTAATTTTTTTATCAACCGTTCCCAAATATCCTATCATTCAATTCTGTTTACCAATATTTAATATCGAACAAAGTATTGTTTATTGGAAACAAAGCTAAAATGTTTACTGTATTTAATTGCTTTTAATGCGCAAGAATGAAAGTAATTCGCCGTATTTGCTATAAGTGTATTAGATGGAACGAAAAGCTGCTTTTATATTTAATCCTAATCCTATGCTACTAGAAATTTTTTCAAGCTTTTTAAGGAGCTTTAATACACTGAAAAATGACATTTATACAATTAAAACATAATTTATACAAGTCTACTGAGACTCAAAACACCGAACCGCATCTACATGTACACATAGTAATCTATATTCAATAGCTGGATATTTTATACGCGAAGTAAATTCAACAATGCTAAGCGCACCATTGGAAACATGTAACGCAGAATGAGTCAGTAGTTGAATTGTTTTAATAACACTGCACTGAATCATAAACTATATCGAATTCATTTTAAAATATTTGCGTGGAATGTATAAAAGTGTAATCAGGAAATTCCACGTTTCTTTTGACGGCGCGTCGGCCATGGTGAAACAATGCGATTGTATTTACTTTCCGTGTCGGTCTCGAGTTCATAACAGATGTATTTCAATGCGCCTCGGATAAAATTAAACTCATCGTAAAATTCTAAATGTACACGTCATCGATTCCAAACTTCTGGACTGGAAGCTAATGCAATAAAAGACACGAGAAACGTGAATTTCGTAGAAATCGGTGCGGTTACGTGATATTTCTCTAGATTTATAGGGTTGCCGAAATCGAGAAATGATGTGAACTGAAACGATTAAATGAAATAGTTATTTTGCACTTATGAAAATGAAATTATCATCAAATAAGAAATGTTAATTATGTTACTAAAGACATTTTTTTTAGATTATTAACATATCGATAACATTTTTAAGTATTACATTTCTTTAGAAGCATATATAAGAAAATACATAAAAGCTTCGCTTACAATATCGGTTGACACGGAAATAAAATATTTTTTAAAATATCCCCGGTGTGACACATGTCATGTGTTATCGGAATTATTATACGCGGAATCAAATTATAAAAATGTTAGGCGATAATCGTAAGAAACTTATGCGAAGCCGCGGGCAGCAGCTAGTAATATATAATGCTACTAGTGCGTACCATTTTTCGATCACATCGCCTAAACTATATGATAAATTGTGTTCATGTTTGTGTATCTTTTTAATAAAAAATTGGGGAGGGGGGGCGGTCAAAAGCTGCGGATCGCTTAACATTAAGTGAACGCCCATGGATATCCCCAATACCAGAGGAATACTAGATCCAACCAGACCAGAGCCAACGCCAGATGCGTTGCCGGCTTTTAAGGAAAAGTACACTCTCTTCTTAAAGGACCCTAAGTCGTAGTGGTTTGAAAATACCGTTGATCTATATTCGACAATTATTAAATAAAACACCGTCACGTTATATATTCTTCTATCAATAGTATCTTTATTATATTATATACTTCTATCAATAGTATCTTTATTACAAATGGAGAACACACAATGAAAAAGACATGACGTTTCTCAATTTGACATTTTTACACTTACCAAATCACGCTTAAATTACTTTAGCACTTAAATTTATAAACTAGACATAACAATTCACTACATATTTGTTGTAATTTTAACTGAAACTTTCTTTTTTTTAAACAGTTGTGGAAAATAAACATGGACTTAAAAACATTAGCCTATTAAACATTTCTCATCATCTTATCTCTAATTGAATTAAATTTATTTACTGGCAAAGCTTTAGTCATAAAATCAGCTAACTGATTTGAACTCTCAACATATTTAATATCAAAAATCTTTTTTACAACATTTTCTCTAATAAAATTATATCATATCTATGTGCTTACCTCTTCTATGAAACACAGGGTTGTGAACCATTTGAATTGCACTCTGATTATCAACATTTAAAGTAATTGAGCTTTGTGGCTCCCCAATATCACATAGAATTTGCCTAAGTCATAAAACTTCTTTAGCAGCTTCACTGGCAGCCATATACTCGAACTCAGTTGTGGATAATGCCACAGTATTTTGTTTACGGCTAGACCAAGTGACAGGACCTCCGTTCATCAAAAATATATAACCTGTATTAGATTTCCTAGTGTCCAAATCACCTGCAAAGTCAGAATCTAAGTAGCCAACTAATTCAACATTACCTTTATAAACAATGGACAAATCTTTAGAATTAATTAAATAACCTAAGATTCTTTTCACAGCTGTAACATGTGAAGGACCTGGGTTATTGACATACCTACTAAAAACATTCACAGCGTAAGTTATGTCAGATTTTGATACGGATGACAAGAATAGAAATGCCCCCACTGCTTCTCTATATGGAAAATTAATAGATTCATTACTTGTATTCTTAGATATATGTACATTTACATCTGCAGGAGTAGTTTTTGCATCTGACAAATTAAATTTATTTATTATTAATATACTGTTTTGACTTATACTTATACAATCTTTTTCTCTATTTATTTACATACCAATAAATGAATCACAGTTTACAATCTTAATATCAAACTTTTGTTTAACATTATTTAAGATATCAGACAAAGCAACTTTACTTTTGGCCACTAGTACACCATCATCAACATAAAGAATTAATATTACTTTGACTTTTTTGTAAATTTATATTTATTCAACATGATCATTCCACAACGCTGTGCGATGATGGAAGGTCCGCGAAAACCGCACGGTGGAGGATTGCCAGCCATCAAGGTTGGCACTCCACAACCGAGCTCCAGTTACCATCCCCTGGTGGGGACGTGATGAGCTCTGCCGTGTTGTGTGATAGCGAAACCCAACGGGCAGAAATTGGATCATACTTGTTATTAATAATAAAAAGATCCAAGAAAGTTTTATTTGTATTTTAAACATTTTTCTTTTGCCAGCCCTAGCGGTCTGCGAATAAACGAGGCGGCGCACTGAGTTCTGAGTGACGTTAATGGTCAACATTTCCGAAATACGAACAAAGACCGCATTATTATCCGTTACGTATGATTCTATTACATTACCATACAATAAAATATTTTCTTAATGCATTACGTTAAGTTACTGCATATCTTTTTTTCATAAACATTGATTCTTATAGAAATATTCTTTTATTTTACATGAGGCCACATAAACCAATGTATTTAATCTAATTTTAGAATAGTGTATGAAACTTTTTACATGATTTGTGTGAATTGATTGATGAATGATGATTGTATTCTAGGGAATAGAAAAAAAAATTGGAATTAATTTTTGACAGTTGCTTACATTTTACCACGATATTTTTTGTTATAATACTTTACATATCTAAAATTTCAAAGCTAAATTGGTAATTTCAATTAAATTTAAAATGTCTTATCAAATAAAAGATAATTAACTTGATAATATTGCATTTATGGCAAATTTTTCCATCGCAATAATTAAATTACAGTTAAGCGAAATTACGTGAGCTGTCTTCGAGTTCGATAAAAGTCATTAGCTGGCTATTGGCTAACTAAATCTATTCAAATGCGATGTGATTTGGAAGACGGCCATAGCGGAACAGCCATGCCCGCTAGCGCCATTACATTCCACCAATATAATTTGGCACCGAAGCTCTTTTAACGCATGAAAAATTTCCGGCCAAGTGATAGCCGGATATAAAAGAGTAGGGATCATTATATCCTGGACGGGCACCTGAGAGAATCGTGATGAGCCAACTCGCAGGTACGTGCCTCAATGGCTGGCTGTTAAGCTCTAAATGATGGCTCATGATAAAAAAAACTGTGGAGCAGATAAAACAGGAGCGGTAGTTTGAAGAGAAAATTTTACGACAGCCAGATTCGATTATAGCTACAGAATGATAATTTCGTTCGACTTTATTTTAATCCTCGAAGAATCCATCTTAAATCATAACGGAAATAACTAAGTGTGAGCTCGAACTTAAGTACATTATACATTTACTTAAATACTGAAATCAGACTAATATAGCCCAATTTGTGATAATTGTGTAGGAAGAGGGGACGATTTCCTATCAGTATAAATGATATATTAAGCGTACCGTACGTTTTAAGCACAAACTACTTCATAACGGAATTGCCTGATCGATTAGAATATTTTTGGTGATATTTACATGCCCCGGTTTTATGGTCTCTCCATATGAAAGATTTGCTCATGTTTCCATAAAGTTCAACAAGTTTTATTACGCAAAGTAAGACACATTGGCAGAATACACACGAATTAAATAAGTTGCTTCCTACAAAGTATATATGCGTAGACATATTTTACCAGTTTTTGGTCAAGGGCACTAGTGCAGCAGTGGCAAGCGTTACTTCATTATCAAGTTTTTGAAAGCTGTGAGTTATTGCAGTTACTAGGTTAACCAAACGAATTAATAATTAATAATAATTATATAAAATTTCGGGACAAGTTTTAGCATGTACTTTTAAATGTTGTCCTTCAAAATCCTGGTAACACCATATACTTTTATATGCCATGATTAACACTATATTGTCACAGTGATGCCTTGTTTGCTTTTAACAGTTTAAAACAGTTTTGCATGCGAATCGTCTATATATCCTGTCATCAACCGGTTGACTGACCGGTTGGCGCAGTGGCAAGACACTTGCCCGTCGCGCTGCAGGTCGTGGGTTCGATTCCCACCCAAGACATACATTTGTGTGCATGAATATGTCTGTTTGTCTTGTGTCTGGATGCAAAGACCACCAGAGGACGGGCAGCAGCGTCCTTTTCTTAGTACGGTGGAACATACTGCGATCGCCAACCCGCCTGCCAAGCGTGGCGATTATGGCACATTTCCCCCCTATGCCTGGCCTATGTCCAGCAGTGGACGATCATAGGCTGAGGTGGTGGTGGTGGTATCAACATTACTTTTGTACGATTAACGTTTTACTAATTACGATGCGAATTATTAAAAAATGTTGATAAATTTTGCTTTCGCGTTATGATTCGCATCGTTCGACATCGTTAGCTTTGATGCGTCTGTCTGTTTTTTGAAGCGACACAGTGCTGAGTAATTGTAACAAGAGGCTTAACAGGAATGGTGCCAATTAGTGAAATACATAATGAGGCGGCTTCTCACGGCAGATTGACTGAGAGACGGGCTCTGACTACGCGTAATAACGCCGCTTGTGCGACAATGGGTTATATTGAATTGGTTACGCCTGCGTTACTCGCATTCAGTTCGAAGCGAGCATCTTTGTATTTACGTAGATATAATACAGTTATATATAGAGCCATGCTCCAGTTAGAAACTGGCGCATATTCTGGTCTCGATCGGTGACGGAGATGATTTAACTGTGTATCTGATTGTAATAATGGAATTCATATATTATAATAAGATATTTATGGAATTTTGTTGGTTGATAACATCTTCTAACCTTATTAAGTAAATTCTATTGCATTGGCATCTATTTCCCAAGGTTAAAAGAAAAAATGATGTGTAACTATTTAGTTCCGTAAATAAACACAAATTTTATCGAGCGATTTTTTGCACTTGTTATCCCGAAAAGTTAAACCTTGTTGCTAAAGTTGAACAACAGTCCTCATAATACAAACAGGATACTTAAACGATCGACAGATAATGTAGTTTAGAATTTCCCTTCAAAGGAAGATATATGGCAATTCAGAACTAATTTGTTTTATTTTATAATTCTTACTATTTTCAATATCCGTAATTTTTCATCTTAAATTAATCTTACCGAGTTTATGGCGGTCATCGTGGCATCGGCGTTACGGCTTCTACTTCCACTATCAGATCATTCTGAAACAATCAAACGTAACCATTAATTACGTTAAAAGCGTGTTAAAACTGTCTAACTAAAGCTGGATACATCGGTGATCATTAATGTCAATCGTAAAACGAATTTATCCAGAAACAATATCGCAAATACTTCTGAAAGCGGATTGGCCTTGTTGACATAATGTGACTCAATGCAGTCTTCTCCATGACGATTCGTCTTAAAGAACGTTAAAAATTATCGCAGCTGCCAATTCGAAATGCACCTTAACAACACCCAGCGTTAAGCCTCAATCTCGAATATCGCATTATTGATTAAAATATGTCTCGCAGCGAAGAGAATAGTGTTCACAGTCAGTGGGGCAAACGTCCAAGTCCATTAATAAAATTGAATCAGTAGGACATTCCAAAGCACTATATGTACACGTGTGAGAATAAATAAAGTCCCCGGTACACTGCTGGCCAAAAAATCGGAAGATAACGTCGTAGACGTCGGTCTGACAGGAGACTGTACTGACTCCGACTGTCGGATACTTAAATGGAAAAGTGTTACGTGAATTGCAGTTAGTTCTATTCCGAGCGTACATGTGACGCGTTACGTTAGCGCTGCGTGTGTTGACATATTGGTTCCTATTTGAATCTAAATTCATCTGTACAATCGCCTACACAATTAACTACATTTATCAATTTATATATATATTATACATTTACAAGAACTACGACGAACTACAGCTACAACTTATGTTTTGATCTTCTACTTTGTTCGTTTTTTTGGTGTTCGTTCTTTGAATAAATAATAATCTTTGAGTGGTAAGTTATGGGCGCTTGTACTTACCATACTAAAAGAGTTCTTGTTTTACTTTATTTACATATCGTATATGCTGAAATTTGAGAACACTAAATTGTCTCTCACCAGGTATATTTTATGTTTGTATATATAACTAAATTGTATATTTAGATAGATAGACGATAAACGATTGTATACAATCGGCTATATATTTATATAGACAACGGGCAAGCGGTGAAATAAGTGACCGCTACCCATAGATATCTGTAACAAGTATTTGCCTGCTGCAGATGCGTTGCCTACCTTTAATAGACAGAGGAGGGGATAGATAGAAATATAGACTAGATAGAATTTCCTTCTCCTATCCATCGCCTTCCCCGTCAAGTCTTCTTTTCCTTCCCACCCCTATCTAATAAGAAAAGAGGAGAGGATTAAAATTAGACTTCTGGCACCTCACTCATTAGACAAAACGCAGAAAATTTCTACTTCACACCTGTCTTCTCTACCACTATTACAGAGAACCTTGAAAAAGAAAAAAGATACTCGTTATTTGTTCGTCGTTATTTGTCCGGTATGGAATAGATTTGAAAGGTAATGTGTTACTGGTTTTAAACTGTCTGGCTTGGCGCGATATGATTGATGTTTACTGTAATGTCAAGAACTAGACATTTCTCAGGGTCTCTCAAATGTCGTGTAGACAATTAGTTATTGCATCGCGCAGAAAGTTTAAATGTAAATGTTATACATGTTGAATAGAATAGTAATGTTACAAAGAAATTTATAGATCGATATATAAATTTACTTGTAATACGGCTAAGTTCCAATGATGCTTAGCCTGAACTTTCTTGTTTGACTTAAATTGATTAAGAGTAGCTTAGGTCCGAGGTTTCATATATATGTACCTTTGCGTGTTAATTACAATTAATTTGTCTGAAAGATTTATTTACGCGTCAGGGAGTGGATATTGGTTACTCGTAAACTTATCCAAAGAGCATATCAACTTAGTTATTTCAGTTCGTAACATTACTTACGGCATAATAACTAGTAATATCATGGAACGAAATCTTTACTCTCACAAAGGCGGTAAAAGAAAATATCGAAATAAAGACAAAGCAAGTGACTTTATTAAAGAGCGCCCATCATTTTTATCACTTTGCCTGAAAGTTTAATAAAATGGGGACGCGATGTGAACGCCCTGATAAAATATTACAATTTTTTATGTGTGTCACAATTTCTTCACATCATAAAATATAAAATGAACATTTAATGTTAGTTTTCTTTCCGAAATAAAATCAAATGTAAAATGTTTTGGAGTAATAAATTAAATTACACTCGAAATTCCATCCAAACCTTTCTTCCTTCCTTTCAAAGTGACAACTTCAATATAAATAAGCACACGGTCTCCTAACATAAATATAACAAAACAAGAAGTTTAAAAGAATAGGAGTAGACAGAAATGCAACACTATTGCAACACACATACATACCTTAGTTATGTGTATCTCACAGGGCAATTACAACACAAGCACGGGAACTCAAAACAAAGACACAATTCAAAGGTAATTTAATGTTAAAATGAAATCGCTATAAAATATACTTTATGCAAGACAACGATCTTTACATTTGCAAGATGTGTAATTTTTTGTTTACTTATAACATATGAAAAATAAAAATAAAAAAACATAAGCTAAGGATAAACCTATCATCATTATTACTATGATTAGTTTTTTTTTTTAAGAAGCAAAATTTATTAAATAACATCTTTTTTTCTTTACGTACCTTAAGGGGAAAAAAGATGTTATTCATAAAATTTCGTTTCTTAAAAAAAACTAATCATAGTAATAGTGACGATAGGTTCATCCTTAGCTTATGTTTTTTTATTTTTATTTTTTATATCAGAAGGTGACAAACGAGCAAGCGGTCACCTAGCCATAGACATTTGAAGCAACAAACTGTTTCAAGTTGCAGATGGTGTTGCTTACCTTTAATAGACAAAGGAGGGGGAGGGGGACAAACAAAAAAATGGACATTTCCTTCTCCTCCTCTTTCACTTCCTACCCTTTTCTAACAAGGACTAAAAGAAACGAGGTCTGAAATTTGGTATCTACAGATATGATAAAATAACCTAAAAAAAGGCCCGACCAACTCTTTCAAGTTAAAAGATCAAAAGGTTTGTTTATTTAATAATTTGTTTACTTCTAACATACATTACAAAATGGATAACAAAAAAATCTACACAATAAACCTACAAAAATGTAGTAACAATTAAATTAAAACTTTTAGTTCACCGGTTTCAAAGGATCAGGTCACATTAGATCAATTTGGTCTCGGGATCTATTCTTTTCAATGACAACAAAACGACAGAAAGGCCCTCGAGCCGCGAGGCAAATGGCCAAAACCATTAATAAAATTGAATTAATGTGCTTGTATTATACGACAATAGCCAGTTCAAAGAATGCTTTATGTAAACCCTTAGAAAAAGAATTGAACAAAAAAATGTTGTTCAAATTTTACCGCAAATTTATATATATATATATATATATACGGCCGGAAACAAATTGGTCGCGACTGTCGCAGGCTGGCTGTTTATTCGCCAATTCGTTCCGTTGACCGCTCCATCTGTCCCGTGAGAACATTGCATCGGATACATATTATCCTGGTATGATAATGCTCTATCCCGCTCCTTGTCGTTTAAGATGGGATTTTTATTTAGATTTGACTTCTTTGAATATTACGCATTTCTGAGGCGTAATACTGAAAAGCCGTTTTTTAGCCCCAAAAGAAGAAAATGGGTGAGTCAAAAATCAGCTGTTACATATCATTATCAAAGTTATGGCAAAAGGGGGTGACACAACATTGCTGACATGAGGTCAAGATCCCGTGTTGTGCTGGTTTTATATCACCGTCTTTCCCTAAGAGGTTTACGGGAGTTTAGACTTCGAGGGGTCGCTATACACCATAAGTAACTACTAAGGCAGTTTAGCTACTTTAAATATAAGTTAACATGGTATTGGTGGTGTTAATTTTAAGGAAATAGATAACAATAAGTATTCCAACCCATGCCAAATGTAAACAATGAATTTTCAATTACAATATTAAATTGTAGCCTTATCTTACTTATAAACAATGTTTATTTATGATATGTCCAAAGATCGGTTTCCATTATCCATCTCTCAGTAATTATGCTGTACAGATAAACATAAACATTGAGATAGCCATTATGTTTGTATATAGACTTGTTAATTAGAAGCGGAAATCCGAGAACACGTCAACATTGATGTTATTCGAGCGACGTTTGACGTATTGATGAGTTACTGGCTCGGTCTGGTCTTACTATCCAATTACCCAAATTACTCGTAATTAAATGAAGACTGTATGAAAATTAAACAGAAGAAGCAACGCTATATACTATATATGTTTCGTTATATTGCTGTTAACACGTTCTCTGCTAACGCGGTCGGTGTTGACTGTGTTGTCAGTGAAGTTTCCCTTTAGGCCTATTAAAAATCATAAATCTGTTTAAAATTTTTCAAAAACCAACGTGATATGGAAAAGGTAGATGGCCACGCGCGTCAATTAATATGAGATTTAGTTTGACAGCATGCCCAACGGCCTGTGAGAACGAAACGAAAACCGTTTTTTTTTCTCGGCATAGAACGTGTTAATATATTTTAAATCAGCTTTCGTTATTGAAAGTGATAATAATTGTAATAATACTTAAGCCCTTTTTTCGTGTAAACCAAATTATTCCTATGCTGTATGGAACAATTTCAACTTGAAAGCGTCAGGATTATGATTATGTTGCCCTATTAAAAATTCGAAATATCATTCTTGACTGTGGAATTATGTAATAGCCTTAAAACAATTGAATAATTAAACGATAAGTTATTTAAAATGTAATAGAAAATATTTTAAAATTACGGTAGCATAATGACTATCACGGGATCCTGGGATTCCTCGAAACTTTTGGTAATCGCTTCTATATAGTACTCTTTTCCGTGATGCTTTGCAATCTCGGCCGTAGCGGGGATTTTTTAAAGCGCGCCACGAACGGAAACATTTTTCGACTCCCGGAAAATTGGTAGATATATGCGAGGCGAAAGGAACGTCGTCCGTTATTCTCGCGCTGTATAATTTTAGCGTGGACGAAATTTTATTTATATTTGAATCATCGGATTAATGTATCGTTTTTAATCTATTTATATTTAATTCATTTTAAATAAGAACATTGAAGTAATTTGCTTTTTTAAAAAAAAATATGCTTTAAATAAATGGTACTGATTGACTAATATACTGAATATTTTTCAAAGAAGGCGTTACTTTTTATACAAAAAGGAGTTAAACGAGCAATGGTTCGCCTAATGATAAGCGACAACACCAGATAAACTGCAAATGTTGTTATTGTATAAAAAATGAATAAAGTAGACAATAGCTTGTCTATTAGATATACATAGAAATTTAAATATATATATATATATATATATTTCTCGTTAGAAAATAAATATTTGGTATAGATTATCCTCTGACGAGAACTAGAATTCCCTTTTTGTTTATTGCATTTTCTATTTAAATTTCTAAATGCGTAATATTCAAAGAAGTCAAATCTAAATAAAAATCCCATCTTAAACGACAAGGAGCGGGATAGAGCATTATCATACCAGGATAATATGTATCCGATGCAATGTTCTCACGGGACAGATGGAGCGGTCAACGGAACGAATTGGCGAATAAACAGCCAGCCTGCGACAGTCGCGACCAATTTGTTTCCGGCTATAGTGGCCATCAGTGCGCATATCCATTGCACAATAACGTCACGATAAATGATGACATCCAGTTATTTCAGAAATAGTCTAGACAGATATATGTAAAATGACTTTATGATGTGAGTATTATTTTCTAGATATTACTTTGATAAATGTTATTTGTCTCACATTCATATTATAAACAGTCTTTACTTTATATTTTTTAATTTAAATTTGATTTGATATTAAAATTAGGTCTACTAGGTTGTAACGAGTATTAAAAGGGACTATTTTTTGATGCAAAATTAATAGTTTTCAAATATTATAATAATCTTAATCGTATTGCAAAAAAATAAGTCGAACTTCCTATCGCAACTAAATTTAAAAGGACAATTGCTTCCCTTAGACATCTACAAGATCCAAAAGGATTGCTGAAGAGTAAAAAAAGGAATCGTGTAAGTGTTGAGCTGCTTTAAATTCGTCCAATGGACCCAGGGCCATAGTCCGCTACGGCAATGCGCGGCGAATCGTACTCGTATATAGGCTTGTTAGCGTTTCACACCGACCGACTCTACTCCATTATCTCTAATTATCAACATATACTCGCATCTGCCATATCGCATGATGCTACTGAAATTTACTTAACAGTTTTTTGTATTGAAGTCGTAAGATAGTGGTGGCTATCTTCTTTTAATAAAAACTTTGTCACTAATGTGAAAGGAGATAGTAGTCTGTCGCCTAAACTAAACTAGGTAGAACGATTTATTTCAGGAGTATAGTTTGTAATAGAACAAGAGTAGAACTACCGAAATTCCGCGAAGCCATTCGATTCAATCTTGTCCTTAAAAATATTGTACTAAAAAGTCGATAACCAACTTTAAATCTACGTCTTTAATTACTACTTTATTTTTTATATAAGAAGGTTGCATCCCAGCAAATGGTCATTTGCGAGTTCCAGATGCGTTGCCTACCTATAATAAATAAATAAATAATAATCTGCGACATTATTAACACATGGCCGTCTGATCCCAAACAGAACTTGTGCTATGGAAATCAGATAACTGATATAATACATATATTAATACTTTTCTTTTTGTAAATACATACATATATAGATAATTACACCCAGACACAAGACAACCAGACATGTTCATGCACACATATGTTTGTCCTCTGTGGGAATCGAACCCACGACCTGCGGCGTAAGAAGCAAGTATCTTACCACTGCGCCAACCGATCAATCAATGTTTAATATACAGAGGATAGATAGAAATTGACATTTCCTTTTCTTACCCATCCTTCAAACCCTTTGATAAGGAGGAGAATAGGAGTAAAATTAGGCTAGTTAATAGTTTGTGTACAACATTTACCTGGATGTACTTGACATCAACTCGACCAAGGTTTGAATGAAACGGTTCAATTCTTATAAAAATGACTCATTTAAATTTTATGAATCATTGATGCGTTACAACATATTTATTTTATTTTATTTTCATAAATTAATATTAAAAATAGTATATTCGCTTTTGACTCGGAAAATACCACACTGAGGCATCGTTATTAAATAAATGTTACAAGCAAAAAAGGTTGAATATGTACGTTAATGAGCCTTAATTAAATTTGGAATATACAGCTAATTCTTTTGTGTGTTGCTGCTATAAGTAAAACTTTTTTGTACTCGTATATTCTTTGACATATGTCATTTACATAATGTGAATAAGAATACAGTTTATGTATCAAATTAGGAATCCTAAATTAAATTATATCTAAAATAAACAATAAAATTAATAGTTTACACGAGTTAATCTTAAATAAATAGGGATTACATGTATTTTAAGTTATTTTTGCGGGGTATTAATATTCTCATTTCTTTCAAATTCCTCCCTCGTAACTTGCTAAGGTAATAATCCATAAAATGACATTTAATTTAATAAACTTCAAATGGTTTAATCTCTTATTTTGTGTTATAAATAACAATATTTAATTTATAGCCACATACAAAATTGCCAGTTTGTTCCTTCTTACCAACTTAAGTAGGAACTTGTTAAAGGAAAGATTGTCTGAGCAAATTTGATTTGGTGTGTTGACAACACTGGCAGCTGACATATCGCGATTCGTGTCCGGACTTTCATTCATTATTGTTGGAACTTCCGTTTGGGTCGGACGTCTCTAAAAGATGTTGACCTGATTCTTGTTTCCCATCTTTTATACTCGACAAAGTTTTTGAACACATATTTGTAATATGTCTTATATATTTATCACAGAAAATTTAATGCTCTGCCGTTTTGTTGTTTCTTCGTCAATTTATTTTGATGGGACTTGGTTGAAATTTTAAAACGTTGTATTTGATGGAAGAAATGAATCAAACGAAAGTATTGCCATTTAAAAACACATATGAGATCTTACAGAATATATTATAAATGCCTGTGATTTTTTGAAGGCTAACGCTGGGTGACACTTGAATATTTTTATAGAACAAAAGACATTAGCATGTACAAAAAACAGGAGATTTGTGTTGTATTGTGAACAGGACTTTTGTGTTGTGAGGTAACAGTAGAGAAGTAGTTGAAAAGAATGAAAGGAGAAAGGGATGCGGGCAAACGAATCTATCCCTGTCTACCTAAGTTAGGTTAGGTTATTATTTATAAAACAGTAAATAATTTATTTTAATAACCCTTTTAGTTAGTTCATGCAACATGAAATATATGAATCCCTTTTAGTTGGCGTGCATCATATTAATTGATACCTCATTTGCAATTTGTACAGATACATCATATTTACTACGAATATTTGTGTTTTATCAAATAATCACCATCAATAAAACAATAACCAAATCCAGACTAAAAGAGGTCTGTAATTACTAAAAGACGCAGCTTTGTACGTACAAAGATATCAGTATAAGCGTTAATAGCTTTACGGTTTAGTTTTCGAGTATGGACTATAAAATGTATCGTGGGTTAGAACCCACCATCCGGTTGCTGTAGTGAACCATTTTAGGTCATTTAGAATAATTAAAATAAATGTTTCTAAATACTACGCTTCGACCTGTACTATGATCAATATCATATTCTTCTTGCTTTTACCGTCTTAACTCTATACCGAGTTTTTTCTTTAAATATAGATATCTGCCTTTTTAGTTTTCTCCTTATGACGGGTGTGAATTTATTTACGTAAATAGAATCGATTGAAGAAACTAAAATATATTTTAACTAATTGCTTGCTTTCAGTTTGTTTAGGATGTAATGTTAAAGTTCGTCGGTTATGTTACTGTAAAACGAACTTTTAATTGTTTGGTGCTTATAATGGGAGCGATCTCGATCCTTTCCATCCCTCCTACTTCTCTTTTCCCATTTTACCATTTTACTTCTCACATGTGTCCAACATACAGCTGCCAAGACATTTGCAAGTCATCTTTTTTTATATTTATTCAGGATATTTATTTTTAATGTCTGTTACTTAATATTAAGTGTAACGCTTGATAATTTTGCTACTTTTTCTATAACAAGTACAATAATATACTACCCATAAATATAACAATCAAGCCCGTTGCCCAGTAGATTAAGCAGAGAAAAGGGATTTCAATTTGGCGTGATCCTGACACACCTCTCTCGGTTCTACATACATCTACGCATTACATGGTCGTTGGTTGCGGATACTCTTAACAATTATAAGTTTTTCTAGGATATTCTCTACTGTACTGATACTCATTTTTACATCGTTAAAGCGACAAACGAGTACTCATTACAAGAATTACAGACGCTTTTCTGTCCGATAACTCAAAAAAATGAAGGATAGAAATTGAAAAGGACAGGAGTAAGTAATTAGACCGAAGAGAAGAGAAATGAGGTCTTATTTGTAATACGTTCGATTATGTGAATTCAAATATATTTTGTGCCTATAGAGGATACATCCGAGCAATAGCATCTGCTAATAACCACATACGAGTATAATAATCGCGTGAGGATGACATCTCAATTAGTTTCCGATACCATTATCATAGTATGTGGTTTTTATAACGATTCGGATTACCTAGAATGTACTAATATATTGCGAATTTTAATGTCAAAAATCCTACTACGACGAAACTATTTTTCTAAGTTAGTTAAAACATAAAATTATAATAAAATATTGGTTTTAATTAGAAAATAGATAGATCATAATAACTTGGCCCATTATTTATATCAGGTCATTACATATTAAATTAGCGTTTTGTCGTACTGACCACTTTGATCTGAAATATCTCCTCTTTGGTTAAGAATTCCAAATTCAAATTTA
>DWLR01001811.1:0-17068 GCA_018246295.1 Papilio alexanor hazarajatica
GCACATTTCCCCCCAATGATGTTATCAATGGGGGAGGCCTATGTCCAGCAGTGGACGATCATAGGCTGAGGTGGAAGCACAATGAATTTCCCAAATTATAAACCTGTCATATACAACGTACTTCGCTGATTGAGCCCTGCGATCAGCCGGGCCGTCTCTGACATGAAATGTTAACAATGTCAATATGTAATAGCTTCCTTAACTCGTTGACGATAAAAGCTAAAAAACAATACATTGCGTATTTAAAACCATAAGGACTATCACTTATTACACCTAAGCGGGCAGCGCATTGCCGATGCACCCTCGCGTCTATCAACCGTTGTTCACGCGTGGACAAAATATAAACATTTACTCTTAGTGAGAAAACAGATATACTCGTAAATTTTAATCGGAACAAAAACATATCGCTTTCGCTCATGGTAATGTAATTGAACGTGTTTAAGATATACGTAAGTAGCAATTACTGCCACGTGTGTATTTTGGCTGATACGAGCTTAGCGTGTTTAATAAATGTTTGATGAAACTTTTTATCGAACTATCTAGATATTACTAACAAGGGTAAATGCCCTGAATCTGTTGCCTTAACATACGTGGAAATTGTTATATGAGTAATTTGCTATATCCAAATTTTCGTAAAACTAAAGAATTCGAGAAACAAAAGGATCTCCCTTACCTATCTAGGTACGATATTTATTTATTTATTTAATTAATTAACAAAAATAAAACAAAAATTAACATTTAATTAACAAACAAAAATTAACGTCTAATATAATACAAATAAAAATAAAATAAAAACAGTTACAGAATTGCAAATGGTCTTCGCACTAGGCTTTGCCTGTATCGCGAGGTACCGCATAACATTTTTAAAAATAATTTATATATTTACAAAGTGAAAATAAACAATTCATATTAGTTTACATATAAAACAAATTAAATAGAAATTAATGAAAATACAATGAAAATTAAATGAGTTAAATAACTTTTCCCAGAAGTTTCTCTGATTCCTCGTAGTTTATCGAGAGAAGGAAATTAAAAATGAGGTTTTTTGCTTTCTTCAGCGTACAATTTTTGAGGTTACAGAATTCCAAAATAGCGTTGTAAGTTGAAGCCCTTATGTGATCCCCGAAACGTTGACCGAAAGTTGAGAAAGTTCTCAGAACCGGTAATTTAAAAATTCACGTAAGGTAAAAATCACGTAAGGTGTTATAATTGGACATTAAAATAGGAGATTTATGTGTTACTATTGGAATTTTAAATAAAAATAATTTACGAACAGACAAAAACCTTAGCTTCAACAAATAGGGCTTCTGTTGGAAATCGAAATGGTTTTTGCAACATTACTTTCCAAACGGACCTTTGCGCTCTTTCAATTCCCATCATAATAGTCTTCGTCGCGCTGCCCCACACTGTAATACAGTAGCTGATCCCTGACTGACACACCGCGGCGTAAATCATTCTTAACAGAGAGTTATCTGCACAGTTGCACAGTATCTTAAATACGTAAAAAGTGTTCCTAACTCTTGTAGAGATCTTGTTAATGTGGTGATTGAAATGTAATTTCTCATCAACCAACAGACCTAGATACTTAGTCACGTCAGACCGCTGAATGGCTTTACAATTACCGAAGTTGGTGGGATAGTTTTTTCACGAATGAATTTTTATTACATGTTCAAATGATGGTTTCGATGCGGCCGATTTATGAAAGCAGAGAAATTCAGTTTTTTTACTGTTAAAGGTCAAAAGATTTGCACGAAACCAGTCTGATGTCTTTTTCATGCCCTTTTCTGTTGTGTCGACTGCACTTCCCAGTTTTTGTCATTAAAAAGACTCATTGTGTCATCGGCATAACAGATAATTTCAGCGTTTGGAATTTGGAGGTTCATGATATCATTCAGATAGATTGTAAAAAGGGTGGGGCCAAGGACACTTCCTTGTGGTACGCTAAAATTTACTGGTATCGTAGCACTTTTGTATGAACCCATTTTAACAAGTTGTGATCTCCCGAAAAGGTAACTTTTAAACCACAGCAACGGAAAACCTCGAATGCTTAGATTTTGTAGTTTTTGAAGTAGAATTAGGGTAGATACTGTAGATATATTCCAATATTAAAATCCTGTAGTGGAAAATATACTTTCTATTTTTCAATATTTTGCCGCTATCCGCTACCGCTATATATTTTAAGTTTTTGATAAATTTCATCATCATCATCATCACCTCAGCCTATGATCGTCCACTGCTGGACTTAGGCCTCCCCCATTGATAACATCATTGGGGGGAAATGTGCCATAATCGCCACGCTTAGCAGGCGGGTTGGCGATCGCAGTATGTTCCACCGTACTAAGAAAAAGACACTGCTGCCCGTCCTCCGGTGGTCTTTACATCCAGACACAAAACAAACAGACTTGTTCATGCACACAAATGTTTGTCTTGGGTGGGAATCGAATCCACGACCTGTGGCGCGACAGGCAAGTGTCTTGCCACTGCGCCAACCGGTCAGTCAATAAAGTCAATAAAGTTGATAAATTTAATATTGCATTATAAAAATAATTAAAAACTCTCTGTGTTAGTAATAAAATAACTTTATTTTTTTAGCTTACTATTCGTGCAAAAAAAAACACTTAAACCGATATTAATAATTTAAAAGTTTACAAATTATAAATAAATAAATCTATCCTCTTATAAAAGCAACAAAAGGAGCAAACCTATAGCTTTAAACAATAAAACAACTTTATGATAACATTGATAATATTTCCTTAATAAATGACTATAAGAATTTTTATTTCAAATGAAACCGCATGCAACAAGGACAACACTAATTGGATTTTATAATGTCAATAATTAACTCAGTTTAATTGTTTTTCTTTTTTTGTGGAGATTCACTTGTGTCCTTCGTAATTTTTTTTGTATAGCACAATTCGTTATAAAATTAGGTCATATCATTAAAAATGAATTTCTAGTTTACAACTATCTTTTTAAATAATACATTCTAACCTAGCTTTGTCTTTCTATTATATGCTAGAATAGAATAGCTAAAATATTTAAAAAAATATATGTAATGCCAAGAAATAAAACATCATGCTTGCTTATAATCTGAAGACGCAAAAAAAATCTAACATGAAATATACATTTTTCTTTAATTTATCGTATTTTTAAAATATCTTTAATTATATAACGTGCAGTATGAAAATAAATTACAAGTTTGTATATAATTTTTTTTTTCATTTTCATGGAAATCCAAGTTACGATAAAAATAAATTAAAATATCTGGTCCATCGGTAAGTTTCAAAACAATTACAAAATTTGTGTCTAAGAGACACAAAATGCGTGGCTTAAAACAGGAAAGGCTCCTTCCTCAAAGGCCGGCATTGCATCTGGGGTTCCTCTGGTGTTGCAGATGTTTTCTATGTATGTAAATTGTATAAAAAAACATTAAATAACGTAAGCGATAAAATACAAGCTTTAATTTCAATGAAACAATATTTAGATAGTTTGTAGACAAAGTTACCTAAAGTTAGTTAAAGTTAAGTTTAACCAGGACTTTTTTAAAACTGACAGTCAACAATAATTCAGGTAAAGTCATTTGTCGGACATATATTTCTAATCATTTGAAAAATAAAATAAAATAAATAATTATAATAATATACAAAAAAAAAAAAGATTTTTTTAATAATGGATCTTAAGTAAAGGCTTGTGTAATTAAATATTAAAAAAAAATTCATGGATGTACTAAAATCAAGTTTGGGGTCAAAAAAAGAGAGATTGAAGATGTTTTTCAATAAGACTCATTTACGCGTAACGTGAGAACCTAAATCCTTCGCATAATTGTAAAGTCAACAAAAAAAAAACGGATAAGTAAGCAATAATTGATAGTAAGAACGTATTTGATTGTCTTATAACCTAGTAAAATATAAAACAATTTAATTTAAAAGTAATAGTAAACTGACAACAGCTTATTGACAGACAGACAGATTATTTAACAGGTATTCTTTAACCTAGATCTACGTATGTATATCTACTAATTTATTAAATTATGTAAGTAATCGTTTCTGAAATAAAAGCTACAATAAATTTATTGTAGCAATTTAATAGTCCTTTTCATTTATTCCATATGTGAAAAATGTAATTTCAGACAAGATTATGTAAAGATTAAAAGAAATTTAATCTGTCGCAGACCGTTGAAAAAACAATATCGAGTCTGATTACATAGAAAAGTTTAAAGAATTACTTACCAATATCACAAACTACTGGAAATGGTAACATCACTCTGTCAAAAAAAAATCTTATAATTTCACAACACAGCATTAAATTACATTTTGCGACGGTTGTTGAGTGGTATTAATCCTTGCAGAAATCCATCGTAGCGATCTACGACGAACTCTATTAGATAACACAACGTATCGCTTTAAAACCAATTAATAATAGAAACACGTTTATTCGAAAATTGTTTCCGCAGTCGAGATAACGTCGATCGCTTTCACAAAGCCAGACCGTACGTGCTCACTCTTCAGCGGTCGGAGAAAGACTGAAGCAGCCATACTCTGTACTCACACTCTATCGAAAATTCCGTAGCGAATTGTATTAAGCCTTTTTATGGCCTATCAAATGTTTTGCATTCATTTTTTTTAAGATATTTAAGCTGGTAAAGTTGAGTATTACAAAAAAAAATATAATTACATTTTCGAAAGTTTATAGAACGCCGTAATTTGGGTAGATGTCCTAAATGATGGACCGGCGACTTAGTCAAGGTTGCAGGGGGATCTTTAAAGGTATTTGTGGGAATGCCTATGTCCAGAAGTGGACGGCTTTTCACCCGACATACTCAGATGCAATGTTTTACGCGTAAGTATGTATGTCTGTTCCATTGTGACCTGTAGTCGAAACGACTTCGACTGCGATCGATTTTGAAGAGTGAGGTGTCACTTGATTCGTATACTTCCTAAGATTGTTATTCAGACAGTCTGGTTTTATGTTTTTTTTTTTATTAATTATTTCCTGTTAAATTAAATGTTACTTGGTCCGAAATGACGACGGATTTATGCCTGTATTTTGTGCGGTCGTGGAACGTTTCTGGTCGAGTCAACAATCCTCTACATAGTCTAGTAGTATAGTTTACTATAGTCAAAGGCTCTACTTAATCTCTACTACCGTTCCGTTCCCAGGTTTTGGAAGAACCTAGGTATAAATATATACTAGGAGCAGTAAATATTCAAAACAATTTTTTTAAATCATTACAAAATTTTCTTATAAGCAAAGGAGGGGAGGACTTTCCGGAGGAGGGATGGATATGAAAATGAAATATAATTTTTCTGTTTATTCCGCTTATTCTGATTTAAATAATTATTATATGATAATGAGCTCAATTATCGATAAAGGTTATAGGCTGTAAAATATCACGCTACGACGCTTCTGAGAGGAGCAAAATAACGCTATACGAGAAGTATATATGTAGTAACGCAATGTGTATAGCACACGAGTGAAGCAGTGGGGCATTGCTAGTATTTATATGAAGACTTCTTAGTGCTTTCTATGCCATAAAGCAATTAAAAAGAAGCAAAATCTCTTCATCCTTATAAAAGTAGTATAAATTAATTAATATTGGAATCCATAAAAAGGAAAGGTACAGTTTTAATTACTGCCTCAGGGTCTATTTAAAAATGATTTTAATTGGTTTAAGTTATGCTTAGTTATAGAGTATTATTGTATACATCTATTAACATGATGTGTACAAATGAAGATCAGATTCTTTGACGGAAAATAATATTTGCCTCAGCTTATCTATATCCAATTCTTAATTTGGGCGCTAGACTTGTCCACTTATATTTCACGTTAATATTTTTCCTGGCCGGTTGGCGCAGTGGTAAGACCTCAGGTCGTGGGTTTGATTCCCACACAGGACAAACATTTGTGTGTATGAACATGTCTGTTTTTCTTGTGTCTGGATGTAAAGACCACCCGAGGACGGGCCGTGGCGTCCTTTTTTAATACGGTGGTACATACTGCGATCGCCAACCCGCCTGCCAAGCGAGGCGCATCGTTGGGGGGAAATGTGCCCCCCAATAATGCGATCAATGGGGAAGGTCTATGTCCAGCAGTGGACGATCATGTGCTGAGCTGGTGGTGGCGGTGGAATGTTTTTCCTTATCTATATCTCCTTATCAATTTTAATCACCTCTTTATTTCTTTCTTTTCTAAACAGATACCTACACATTCTTGGAAAATATGTTTCACAATCTTTATTAACATACAGTATCCTATATTACGCAGCCAATAAGCCATATATATATATATACATTATTAAGGATAGATAAAGAGAATTTTACTTGCTTCAATACGCTCATCTCAGGATCTACCAATCGGATTTGAATAATTATTTTTGCACTTAGTAGTACACAATATTTGAATCATATGTGAAGAGTTAATATACAGTAATCCATTATCAAATATGGTCAAGCATGAAACGGTTTCCTCTAGTGCTAAGCTTGTTATTGTTCTTAATTTAGTTGAAAAGATAAAGCTTTTAATGTCTGCCATTGTTAATTAATGCTATAACAGTTTGGTCGCGGCAGCAGTTAAGTCACTTTAGAGACACAATAGGGTATTAAATCTTCACAAGCGAATTGCCTTTTAACCCACCACGCTTAACCAAAGGAAACACTCATTAGTGATTAACGTTTATAGATTGTGAACTTGAAATACTGCTGCGAAAGCTTGTCTTAACATATCACCTATCTCGTTGACAGACGTTCCTGGAGAAGAACCTGTGGCAGGTCATGTAAACTAGAAATTTCTTATCACTGCCTGCCTCTCTGACTCAATGATATAAATATGTTATATAGGTGTTTTCATTTGTTTCTCATTCCTAATTTTATCCTTCAATTTTATGCGTAAAGACTTATTGAAAACTTTTGTATTTTTGTTAAAGTTCGCAAAACAATTTTATGTGTGTATTGTTGTTAATTTTGTTGGCAATCCTTAAGAATAAAAATAATAATAAAAAAAATAATGACAATCTTCTAAATGTATAAAATTTGAGATCCTCGTATCAATCAAATTAATAATTATTATGCTTTATTGAAACTGTTGTCAAAACAATTTGATTAATTATCAAGAGTGTCATTGACAATGTCAATATTTAATGGGATCGGGGATTAACAAACTAACTTTACTTTCCATTAATATTCTGTGATACTCGCTACACTCCATTACTTCAACGTCTGATTTTAATAATAACAAAATTCCTTAATAATAAACTGTTAAATGCAAAAACATTTCTTCAGATGCAATTGTTAGATCATGAGGTCAATTTTTCATCGGGCAATGTCTTCTATTCTATTAGTACAGATTTTTTGTTGCCTCGCTTATCCATCAACGTCAATAATCTGAAGTCCAAATAAAACTAGTTCTTGTCTTTTATTATGATTTATTTATTTATTTCACCCTATAACTATTAAAATCGTTGCTTTATTATCTCGCTAACAATATAATAAACTGTCGTAAAATTATGAACTAAGCAAGTTCCTGCAACTAAAAAATGTTAATCTTCTTAATTACAAATCATTTAACTAATAATTTTAGCCTTGGGAACATGTTTTACTTTAGAAACGCAAATTATCTCTTATACCATTTAAAGATTAAATATTTCTTAATTTATTCTGTAAACAGAGCCTAACATTTAGTGAGGGGCACTTAGGACCGAACCCTTATCATTCTGTCTCTAGGACTTTATATGTCAATAAGATATACGTCAAATACTTATTATTCTATGACAAGACTAAATATACAACAATGAAATGAAATTCTCATATCATATATCTAACTAAAATCATCAGCCTGCTGGACATAAGCCTTCCCCAATGCCTAACTATTTAAATTTCGAATAACACATTATATTTTTAATTTCTTCGTAATATCTCTATCTACTCTATTTAACTCTTTTTCATATTATTTTATGTTTTTAGTTTTAGAGTTTATGTCCTAAATGTTCACTGTGAGACTAGACTACAAGAAAATTTAGCATTTATCTGAACATTTTTATTTTATGCTTAATTTTAATACTGTTGTTACCGTTTGTCCCCGTTAAATAAATAAATGTTACTTAATTATTAATTCTAAAATGTATCTAAACCTTAACTTATAATTTAAACATTTACTTATAATGTATTATTTATAATTTTTTTACTTGTATAATTTATATTTAATTACTTATAATGTACTATTTATAGTTTTTTACTTATTATGTGAAATTTATAATTTTTTTCTTATATTTTGTTATTTGTAATTGTTTATAATGTATTATTTATATTTTTCAAGTTAATCATTGTATTTAATCAAAGTTTTTTTTTGCTGTTTATTCAACTAACTATAACTCTCCAAGTATTCATTTTTTGTTGTAAATAATAATCGATCAAGGCGTTATTAATTTATAACAGGGCACACAGATAAACAGTGAGAAAGAAATTTTAAAAATGGTAGTTTTGATGTTTGTAATATATGAAATGAATTTTTATTAAATAATTGTATAACAAAAAAAATTAAAGTAAACACTATAGTCCACAGTTTTAGTGAAGATTATGCGTGTTTATATTTTAGTAAGTCTAATTTAGGCTGTTCTTGTACCGTTTTCAATTTATCTATTGTGTAAAAACATAGTAAAAATTTCACATATGTAGTCCTTTCGCTGTCTTTCCAGACTTGATCCTTGTTTTATTGAAATCGACTTCGGTACGTCGTGGTACGTGCATATCGGTGTGAAATTTATGTGCAAAAGTTCGAGGATATACTGCTTCCAGTGAAATCAGACTTCAAAACTGATAACCATTTAAAGTCTTCTTAGAATATCGTTGGGAAAGCCTATCTTGATTACGATGACTCAATGCGTAGTATTTTTATGTGTGATACTCTAATCGTGCTTAGGTTGATCTTAGCTTAAGAAAATCGTTTAACATTTGTCCTATTCGCCACCATTTTAGCGGATTTTTTTTTAATTCAAACAATATTTTATTTATAGGTACAGACATGTAGTTACTCTGTTGAATAAGGCCTATGTCTGTTATTATTGTTGTATTTGAAATGCGTACAGAAAATATTAATCAATTATTCTTCCACATTCTTTCATATATTTACTTGCTGGTAACAATAACTTTTTACCTTATAAACGGTAATGTATGATCACAGATACACTTCTTAAAATATTAGCCATAAATTTCACTAATTATTGTAGAGAGATTGCAAGCCCCAACACTTAGATTTGATAGAAATTTTATAAGGCAGAAACATTTTGCGTAATACTGAATTTCGAATCTAAATATTCTTGCACATTTTACGATCATAACCACTGCGGAAGCTACTAAAATAACATGTCCAAATACGTATAGAAGACAATGCGGAATTTCGCAAAATGTTGGTATAATTTTGACACTGCCAACGAAAAGACTAAATAAAAGCCTCTTTCATTTTCCACGGAGCAATTAAAGCTACGTTGTATTGTGCACCATTTAAATTCATCAAATTATTTAACATAGTAAAAGAAATTGCATGTTTAATTTTGTATCTCGCTTTTATTTTATCTACTCTACTAACGTCTAACCCAACTTTTGACCCCGTATTTATTTCAATGTTAGTTTATATTTTAATTAAAATAATTAATTAATTATAAAACATAACTTAGAACTTATTGTCTAAGATTGTAAGGGAAACATCACAATATTTAACAATTTTTATCGTTATAGTTTCCTAAGAGTAATTCAATGCAACTTTTATTATTTGTACAGCGGTGGAATGCCATGAATACACTTTTATACCATCATTTTTTTTCCAATAGTGTAAGTTGTATCCAATAATTTCTTACATAACTTTCATAGTACAGAAAGACGTAATTGACAATACCAATAACCGACTCGCATGTTTGTGTAATTATACCTATCAATGTAGAAGAAGGGGGAGGTTTGCCAGAAAGGTGGTAAATGGCAATCCTTAGTCTTTGCCCACTGCTCTATATTATAGACGCAAGTAATTATTTTTATATTGTATGTATTAAAGAATAGAAACTCGTATTTACCTGTAGCTACTTCTGATAGATTTTTTTTCTTACGAATGTTTGTAATAATAAATCAGCAATTTGTAATTTTAATTAAAATTCTAATTTTTGCGCAAGAATCGTTCATGTCTTGCAGATTAGAAAATACGCGCCCAAATGTATTTACATTTATTAAGACATCTATAGGACTGTTGAGTGAAAAGGTATAATTGCTCAAGAAGTTTCGTAGTCGGTAAGCCAAGAAAGTTTCCACCTCGCTTCGCGTGATTACAAACTCTTGAAACGGTTTAACTCGGTTTGGTTACAGCAACTCTCGTTTAATTTTCAAAACTGACCCGTCGAAAACACAACTCATGAATATTTCACAATATATACTTATATACATGATATGGCAAATATGACAAACAAGTGGATCGTCCTGAATTTGCTCAGACAGGTGATGTAATACTACCTTTAACTATATGGTTGTACCTGTATGAAATAATATTATAAAAGAAGCGAAAAAGGTGTGCCAGGATCGCGCCAAATAGAAATCCGCGTCTACTTCCCCCCTACCCCATTAGGCTAACCGGCGTGATTGTTACTTTCTACGTAAAACACTTATTAGCAAATCATGCGAGGGAACTTTGTTTTATATTATAACAATGAAGGATATTTTAACTTATTTATACAACCAACAATAACTATGTATATATTATTATTAATATGTTATATTTAAAAAAAGGAGTAATCTCAAAGAAGGATATTTAAGTGGTTTGTTTTGTTTACAAGTATATAAATTAAATTATTTAAACTTTCGTGAGACATTATCATAAAGTAATTATTATTTTTTAATTATTAGTTTAAATATATAAATGTTTAAATATTTCGAGTACATTTTTAATTTTAGTTTAGATTTTTGCTAATTTATTATATAAAACACCATTTAAATTGTTATCCTATTACTTTGTAAGCTTGAAAGTGTTCTTTTGGATAAATTTTGCATTTTCACAAACTGGGGGGGTAACGCCATTACACCGGTATATTTGCGTCACGCACACTGACGCAACACAGTCACCTCGAAAATCGATTTCACTTTTGATAGTCAAAGGTTTATGTGACACTCCACCTGGATGCCTATAAATCTATGTATAAACGTATAAATAGTTTAGTTTAGTAAAAAAAAAGAACATTTTTTTTGGATCAGTCGCCCAAATGGATGGTGTTTGTCGCGCGCATGCATATTTGGAAGTCTATTTCATTTTGATCTCCTTTATTTATACTATTTATTTAATTTATATTATCTAGTATGGTATCCTTCCTCTGAGTGTTCTAGTTAATATGACGTATTGAATGATGATAATCATACAGTCAGACGGATTTTCTTTTTTGATTGTCCCATAGTGACTCTAATTGTTATGCAATAGTTTTACTTTGTGTGATAAAAGAGAATATAGTACTTTCTTAGATTAGACATCAAATAAGTGTAAGTAAATATTTTATAGCGTGTAGTTTCATTCTTACCCTTCCTAAGAAATCTTCTATCGATAAAAGAGATAAAAGTTTATTTGCCCATAAAAAGTAATGAGCAGATTTACTTCTGTAGCAAAATAATACTCATATTAATCAACGGGATGGTCTGAATATCAAATATCATCTGCCAAATGACTTTACTCAGCATTTGCTTCAGTCGGCTACATTATTTTATACCACTTTCTAATTTTACATTACTTAATTAATTATACATTGAATTTTGCGTTTTTTTTATTATTGGTAAAATCTCTGTCGTTTTGCGACCACGTCACCTATGGGTAATGTTTGTTGTGCCCTCCATATTACATACAATATGTTTTTGCGGATGTTTGTATGTATGTATATCAAATCTTTTATGGCCTCGTAGAGCCCAAACAGCTGGACCCATTTTGTAACGTGGCATATCATTTATTACGTACGTATTCTTCTACGGAGTGTAGTCGGTGCCCAGTCAGTCGGGCTCATTGATCTTTAGACTAATTACTACTTTATGTTAGGATCATACGAGTAGTTTTAGAATAAATACTTTTGCATGAATTTTGCAAACTCATAAATGTTATTTTCAACGTGATTCATTTTACACGCTCTTCGTTTTTGTAAGAGTGACAAAGCTACATCCGTTAACTTCATTGGATATTACACGACGTTAATATTTTTGTACACACCGTGGACGAATATTAAACTTGAATTAATGACACCAACTTGCGTGTTCTGTGGGTGTATATTTTGATTATAATTAATATAAAAGAGCCGGTTTAGTAGTTGGAGTAACAGTTTAAATATAGCTTAGATTGCTCGCCGATAAAAGAGCTTTCTATTGTTAACTTTTTGATGGAAACATTTTTAAGGTCAGATACGTAATTTTTAATGTATCCGGAACAAACAATCGTATATTTTTCTTGACATTATTAGTGAAGATATATTTGTAAATATTTGATTAAGCGGTAATAATATCATCAATGCATATCTACCTACCCATTTACTAAATAAACGTTAATCTTTTCTGTATTTGTCATTATGATCTCTGAAATGTGTAGTTTAATGCAAGTGTAATAGATTTTCTCTCATAATCCAGCTTGCACACACAACTTCAAAGTGCATAACGCCGAGTTGCGCAGATCCGTACCGCGTCTGGCCTAATTACTTTGACTGGCTTGACTGCAGCTTTTATACAAAAGTTGCCTTTTGTTGTAAATAGAAGTCGACAATCAGTTCAGCTTTTTTTTTTGTATATTATACCGTCAGTATTTTTACATTTTAGTTGACATTCGGTCGATTTCGTAATAGGGATAGTAGAACAAAGTCCTAAAATATTCATTTATGCTTTGTCATCGGCTCAGTTAGTCGGGTTTAGTATAGTGAGCGATTGATTATGGCACAACGTACGCCACCGATACATAGAGAGACTATTTGACAATATTAGAGTTGCGACAAATCAGATTGCGTCGGATTCCGGACCTTTTCGCTCATCCTGGAACGGGTTAGTAAATATCAAAATTTTTAAAATATTATTAACGTTTTGAAGTTACAAAACATTACTTTAAATTATAAAATATTTAAGCAGCTATTAAATGTTTAATTATGTAGTATATACAACATTTTATATTTGATATAAACATGTAATTTTTTTAATTTCATCATCCAGTCTGATGAACAAATCTCTTGAATAAACGTGCCACTAAGTATTATATAACACTTATTCTGTTCGCAATTTTGTTTTGTCATTTTGTTTGGGGTTTATGTTAAGTGTTGCAGAAAGTAATATTTCGGAGGGTGATAATTTATTTCTTCTTGTATTTCGTAATAATAGTCCTATTATAAAAATAAAAAATAATGAAAAGAAAACTGCCATATGAAAGTAACTCGTATTAACAACATTTCTTTTCCGAAACACGTTTCGAACAATTGACATGAACCAATCAAACTAAATTGAGCGGAGCTTGTATATCACCACAGAGGTATCGAAAACCCGTAGGCTTTTCTATTGCAATATCTTTTTTCGAAGCAAGAAAAAAAATTGAATTTCAAAACGAGGACAATATCTTATCATGGCAGTCAAATATCCATCTAAAGTTACCACCATAAAATATGTCATATAGAATAAGTTGCCAAGACTGACAAGTTCACAAAGCTTTCGATTATGTCCGTAACATATTTTCGATGCATCTGCGTGATTCTCGATCTTTTTATGGTACTGTATATTATATTCATATACAAAAACTAAGCAATTCCTAATTGCTAGGTGAAAATAATTCAATGTAGTTAATGAAAAGGTATCCATTTCACGAATTTACAGATTTTAGTTGCTCTCAAAACAGTATCTATCCATGTATCCACGTCAGCCTATGATCGTCCACTGTTGGACATGGGTATCCCCCATTGACCGCATCATTGAGGGGAATATGCCATAATCGCCAAACTTGGCAGGCGGGTTTGCGATCGCAGTATGTTCCACCGTACTAGGAAAAGGACGCTTCTGTCCCGTCCTCTGGTGGTCTTAACATACACCTCCACCACAATTTTTGTCCGTGGAGGGGATCGAACCCAAGGTTTGCGTCGTGAAAGACAAACATCTTAACAACCGTGACAAGCAGTCCATCAAAACAGTATATGTATTATAATATAAATGGCTAAATAAACTAAGATTCGAGCATTTAAATTTTAAATGTCATTTAAGTATTTCGAAAATATTTATAAATACAATATGAACCACGAATAAAAAATCGTGGCTTAATATTGTATAAAATTTGTAAAGTATGTGAGTAATGTAAAATACTACTTTTCTAACAAGTAACATTACAACTTCTAGAGTTTAGAATATAAACTACACGGATATCTGAATGCACAGGTGTTAGTTCAGATTCACGGCTCGTTCAACACGTGATTGTGCGAAATGCTCCGAGAAACACTGAATTTATTAACCTTACTCGATTTTTTTTTTTTTGTGTAAACCATTTTTACTGTATTTTAAATATACGTGCCTTTTAAGCCAATTAAAATAATTGGAGAGCTCAATCCTATTACTCTGTTGTGTTACAGTGATAACAAATGTTATCAATTAACTGCGTATTTAAATATTCGTATGCATAACTAGTGACCTGCCCCGGCTTCGCTCGGATAGAACACATAAGCTAACATTTATTTAAATTTAATAACGTATAAGTAATCGTGGCAACGTAACGTACGTCTAAGAAACATCGTCACAGTTCAGCCAATTATAATATAATAATTATAATTATATAAAATCGTATTTAATTTCAAACCTAAGCCTTCCTCATTAATCTCTCGGTAAGATAAAAACTATATAAGAATCGGTATCGTAGTTTTTGAGTTTCAGTTGACAGACGCGAATAATGTTGTTGGGTATCGAGTTTTCCTTAAGAAAATATATCTAAAATTATTTCATATGTCAGCATACTTCGAAGTGTTTCAAGAGGCATAGTACCTATATCGCTCCGTGTACAAAAATCTGATTTTCTTGCTCAACTTTTTCTAGTAATTAATTTCAAAAGACTTAAAAAGAAAATCCTATTAACAAAATTGCTTCTAACTATAAAGCCCGGACGTCGTGTTGACTGATTACGAGTCGTTAAGTTTCAGTCTTAGTGAATTGCAATTAGGAATTAAAAATATAAAGTAGCATGCGGAAACGTTTTCGTAAAGATAACTCTATACCGGTAGACATTAACACGCAGTAGAAGTTAAAATTCTACAAAAGGAGTATGAGTGATTTAGTGAGAGAGACGACAAGAGTGACATAAAATATTAAATTTTGTTTCTTTCAATTTTTTTTTTAATTTTTCTCTTGTATACGTCATAAAGCCATCGATACATAATATGCTACTGAACTGCAACGTGGGTCACAAATTCGTACAAAAACTATTTGATATTTTCACGTGTTGTATCACTTCGCCTCACCGTTTTTTCGCTTACTTTACTAGGTAGGGTACCTAGGGTTAGACTGTTTGTACGCTGAAGGTTGAATGATTTTTCGACTCATAAAACAATACAATTATAAGTGCATTTTTATATGTGTGTACGTCGGTTTATTTAAGGGATATTATGTGTTGCAGAAAGTAATATTTTCTAGGCCTGAGAATTTATGTCGTTTGTTATTATGTAATATTGTACTAGTTATACGAATAGAAATAGAAAAATAAGAAAACGAGATAAATACGATGGTTTTATTTTAGTCGTCGCGGCTTTTTATCGTCTACTATCGAACGTAGGGCCTCTCCCATGGTTCGCCACAATGGTCGGTCCTCCGCCACCCTCAGCAAGTGCATCGCAACCTTGACCAGATCATCGGTCCATCGTGTGGAAGGCCTACTTCTAGGCACCTAGGTACTACTTCAGTATCGAATGTCACGAGATGTTTTTTTCTCTGTTTGTTGTTGAAATATAATTGTACTACTAATAATTTACTTTAACTTTGTCGATTCTGTGTGTTCTAAATCTTCTTACATAGCTTTCGCTTCTTCCATAAGTGTTATACATTAAATTGGTCGGTAGCAGGCGTACTAAAGGCCAGCAACGCATCTGCTGTTCCTCTAGTGTTCCGAATGTCTATGAGAGTCGGTTCTGTTTACATTTAATTTAAATTTAATAAATAAAAATGGTTCCTTCCTATTAAATTGCTAATAGTCTTTTATTTATGGCTTCGTCTTGTGGTTTTCCACTCACATTTATCAGCTCTCAATAATCTTTGTAACTTATAGATAATTAAGTTATAACGAGACATTCAACGAGACAATGTGTACGTACATTCTATTTTTATTCTTTTATTTCTTTTTTTATAAACTGCTGCAGCTGGCGCACGGACGATGGGTTTTCGCAGAATACCAGCGTTGGTTACTCCTACGGAATACAACCAGCAATAAGCTGAGCAAAGACCCTATCCGTTCAGCATTACAACATTTAATGTTAAAATCCTTCTACTATCTCATTTTACCGTGCTTACTGTTTTTTTGTGTTTGGCTTATCATTATGTTTTGTTATGTGTTGTGCTGTGTGAACGGATTAAATGAATTATTATTATTATTATTACATAACTTATAAACCACAACGTCGTAATTTCTGAATGTTATCACAATATCATTTATTGGTAACACCCTTTTCTAAAAAGTAAAGAAAAGGTGGATGTGGATTCCCGAGGAAGGTTGGCGTCGAGGTCGTAAAACCTATAGCCAAAACCAATTACAGTATGGACTACAGTAGACTCCAGGATATATGAAAGAGTAGTACATATTGTGCTGACCCTACGTAGATAGGAAAAGGGCAGAGAGATGATGAAAATCGTAATGTCTGAAATATTTCATAATGTATGTTTGTATTATAAAAAAATTGTATTTTAATATAAAAAATTGTTTATAACTTAGTGTGTATTTTTTATTACCAGTAACTATGTGCTCTATCTGTAATGTATAGAACTTTAACGGAAAAATTAAACATTTAACGGAATAAAGCTAACAGTAGTAATTATTGTGTCGTTTAAACATTTAACGGAATAAAGCTAACAGT
>DWLR01001812.1:0-17060 GCA_018246295.1 Papilio alexanor hazarajatica
ATGATAATTCCATACATTAATTAATACAAGCATAAAAACTCAATCCGTTCACTTATAATTATATACATACAAATACTCCTCACTTCTTTTTGTAGAAGGGAGGAAGGGATTCTTTGATTTTTTTTCTCTAAATACATTATATTGATCTGCTCTATAATTATGTGTACGTTTTAATAAATTAAATAAATTACATAAAGGAAATATCATCGTCCGCTTTCTCATCGGGAATACTTCCTTACTAGCTACCTAGAAATCTTATAATTTCTCGCTGGTGGTATGGCCACAACTTCGACAGTGCGTAGAGCATTAGGCGGATTGAGAGGAAATGGGTCAGGGCGGGATTTGGTCGCGGCTCTTATTGCCGACTGATTTAAATATAACGCGAAGAAATGAAGGGATGCGGGAAGCGACTCCAAATCTCTAATACTTTCTTTATTAAATATGATGCAAACGAAAAGCCTTTTTTACTGGATCACTCAGTAACTGGGACGTCAATTTTAAATTAGTATATTTATACTTTTCTGTTAAGATGTAAAAAAGTTACGTTTTTTATTACCTGTCTTTAGTATACTTACAAGTGTTAAGAATAGAATTTTTGAAGACAATTTTTGTTTTGTAAGACATCGAAAAGCACCATTTTAAGGCACTCTATAAGATTGTTTCATCGACAAAAAACGATTTACTAAAGAAACTCTATGCGAAACACAATTGATTATATAGTAATAAAGTATTTGAAAATGTAACTGAGCAAATAACAGGAATCTAATTAATGAACTATTTTGAAAATATATTTATTTTTAACCGACTTAAAAAAGGAGGAGGTTCTCAATTCGCTTATACGTTTTTTGTTTGTTAATTCAGAACTTCGTCATTTATCATTCGTGATTTCAACATTTTTTTGTTGTTGCATTCGCAATTGTTGCGACCCGCATTTAATTTTGAATAGCATTGGTCCTTGGGGTTTCAAAGATAGGCCGATAAATTTCATATTGGTATATTTAAAAAAAGCTCTGTTTAGGTTTAATTAATTCGTATTGAGTCGTATCGTGGCTATAATATGACTTATAAATAAAATTATAAAAATCAGAATTCGATTTTGTTTTTGTTAAAAAAAGATTATTAGAGTCGAACTCATATCAGGTCAGTTCTAAAAGAACAATAAATAAATTGAATTTGTTAAGCTTTGCCACACGCCATCTGATATATTTACGATTAAAATTTTACTTACTTTAATTTTAACTATCACTTCGATTCATAAGAATCCACTTCTAGTCTGTAAACAATAAATTCCGACGCAACATCATTAAGATTCCGGGTGCTGTTTGTCCGTTTGTTTGCGCTCAACAAAAAACAATATTTTGCTCGAAATGTACATATATTCATCTGTCGGTTGTTGTGATCTATGATGTTGAACGAGTGACGGCAGCTCGACCAATGTGAATTCATTAAATCGTGCTCCGCGGTGCGGCGGCTGGACTGACTGCACCTTTGTTTAGATGAATTCATTCAAATAACCGACACACTGACATCCATTTTTGATGTGGAATTCAATTTTAATCATCCCTGATAAAAATAACACGGTATTATGTTGGTTAACGTAACCCCACATTAGCCACTGTTACATTAAACTAAACAATACATCGAACAAGGGAAAAGAATAAATATATCATTTCTTACAACGAAACACAATTTAGCTTTTTCAAGAAGCTTCCAAAATATTTCATTTTTATTGTAAGTTTATTTCATAAATGGAACAACGTTTCAATATATTGTCATACACATTATCTTTCCATGGATGTAAAAGTTGTTTTAAACATTTATAGAGTTACTTAAGCTTGATATAAAATTATGAACTATACTATAAACTAGACTTTTAAGTCTAGTTTTTAATTTATCGACATTGATTAATATGTTCATAATTTTGATGGAAACTATGAGTTAATCATCGTAAGCAATTTGATTAAAATTTTATTTTCACGCAGCAGAATACTAATAACGAATAAATAAAACGCGCAAATTTAATTAAAAACCGAGCGAAGAAGTAAAGAAAATGAAAAACCGCATTAACGAAACGACGAAATTTCGTAAGCGCGCACAAACACGGATTCACTTTCTCTAGATGGGCAATTTCATGAATAAACATAATACAGCGGAGTTCGCTTCGCTTCGCACTGATTTATGATTGCGCCAGCCTCTACAAAATGTAACCCTTACACGAGATAGACGCAATGGACGGTGTAGAACTTAGTCGGAAGTATCGAATTCACATCGTATAGTAAACCATAAATAAATATTCATAGTAAACCTACAAAAAATCCATGCAAGGATAATAGTCGTGTTCCTTAAATCTAAATCTAACCTCTAAATTATTCTATACATATACATTTATGTACACAGAATGTAATACTTGTTGACCGTTTCAAATATTTGCCAGTATTCACCATATGCTAAATAAATAATCTCATTTATTCTTCTTTTAAATAAATTAGAAGTCAATTTTTAAAAATTGGAGAAAAGAAGTTCCTAGATGGTTTAGATTCCTAGATGAAAGTTTATTAGTTATATTATTTTCTTTGTTCGTATTAATGTGCATTTCACTAAATTTGTTTCTTAATTATTTTCAATGAAAGTATTAATTGTCAGCGATTATAACTTTCTTCGATTACGGAATATGCGTAGCTATATTATATTTGTTCAAACTTATGTAGTCAGCAATGTCTGACGCTCGCTATTTTATTTCACGTCGTTTCTAATAAACACTGTAACTCGTTTATTGAGGAGGATTTGTATCATGGCGGTCGTCTAATTGAATCATAGCGCCTTATAAAATATTCATTTGATATGATAATTTGTCCCCCTTCCCGACGCGCCCCCGATGTGGTTATAGCTGACAGATTCATAGTTTAGGCAAATTGTGAAGTTTAGTGAATATAACCAATGATGGGGCGGTTAGGGAACGTAACGCCAAGGAAACATTTGCATGCAGCTTTGTTCTCTAATTTCATACCATGTGTCAGTTTATTTCTATATCTCTATCTAATACTGATTGATTTACAATCAAATACTTCACAGTGTGACATCAACCTAAGAGATCTAAATTGTTTTAGATTCAAAAAAACTTAATACAATGGCTAATGACACCCGACTGGGAACAATCTGAAAATCTTTTAAAAATAATTCAATAAAATAAAACAAATAAATAAATAGAAACATCAAATCTGGCACATTACAATAAACAAGCACATATACACTCATAACCATACACGCACACACACACTCACACATACAAACACACGCCCACACAACACACTCATATAACACACGCATAATATACTTAGTAATAAACATAATTTGTTCTATAGTACATAAGGTGACAACTTAGTAACATAAGATCATAAATAAGAAAAACCACTGTCTCCTGTAACTCAGGTACCTAGCACAGGAGACAGAGCTCTATTAAATTTGTAAAACTATGTATTTTAGTTCAATAAAGGATTTTCTTTTTAATATTCACTCATACGCATTAATATTTTTAAATTCATCAATTTACAAAGTAATAACTTAGACAACATACTAAAGTTACTTTAAGAAACGCCTGGTAAACACATTGATTATGTTATACACAAAAACTGTCTCGTTGTCATAAAAAATACTCGGTGATTTTCCAAAAAATACCTATCTATGATTATCGTTCTTAAGTTAAAATAAACATGGAACGCTAAGTAACTTGCCCTCTTCGAATTTAAAATAATCTACCTCAAAGGGAGTATATCTCCTCATCAAACGCCACCGGATCTAGAGAAGAACGGTCGCGCTTCTAAATTCGTTATCCGCCAATTTTTTGTCCATAAAAAGTAATCTTGTTATACAGAGAACTTATTTCATAAAGTGTGGGAGGGAAAGTGGGACAGGAATTAAGAGAAAGGAGCTAAAATTTCAACGGAAGAGGGAAAAATGAATTAATAAATGCTCTTTGTTGTAATAGACCGTTTGCGATTGTTGCTACCGTGAAGATTTAAAAAATGACCGAAAAGTTTCGAAGATTTGTTTGTTCCTGTTTGAAAATTTTTCGTTGTTTGAGATAAAACTTTTAAATGTCTTTTTGTGATAACAGCTATTTTATTTATGTCATCAAACAGAAATGGCTTTATTTCGTTATATTTATTTTCTTATTACGAAGTTATTAAATCACGATAGAACATTCAAAGATAATATTTATGTAGACATAACCTAAAACTTTAAATATGCAAATCAAAATTATTCAAAACATCAGTACCGGAATATGTAGTCTACCCTAATATAATGTTTAAAATGGGGTCAATATACGTTTACGTTTGTTAAAGATGGTTTCTTCTTAGTGTTCAAACATACGCTAATGTGTTCTTCACATTAAAATTACACGTAACGAACCATATTAATTATTTCATACGTTACAACAACGAACGTGTGCAAGCAAAGCCGCGGGTAATAATAATATATATAAAATAATTTAAACATCAATATATTTTCTTCTTCGAATCAAATGTCAAATACAAGTGCAAACATCCCGCTGCGCTCTCGAAAACAAAATTTAATATTTTGCAAGACGCATAATCGAATCCCGTTGCCTCACGATCTTGTTTGCGAAAATTAAAAAAATATAGCTTCCCGCCAAAAGAGGCCGAAACGTCAACGCAATTTTTATCTTAATCTGTATTATGAGGAAACCGAGTTGGCTGCGACGTAATAAAATTTTCGCCTGCATCGTACAAAGTTAAGAGAGAAGGTATTTGAAATTAATTTTCGACATGTTTCCCTCCGGTTTGCGAAGTTCTTTTGAATGTCTTTGACATAATAACGATAAAAGAAAAAAAGGGAGCGTTTGAAATGTTCCGCGCTCAATGTAGAATTTGAAGATATTTACTTTAAAATTGTTTCTGACAAAACAATATTTCCAATTTAACGTTTTTGGCGTAGTATATAGGCATATTTAGAAAATTCTAAGTTTCAAATTTTGATTGCGCTTTTAGGTTTAGCCACTTTCTCAATCTCGCACTCGTATGAAAGCTTCTGTGTTTTTTTTTTGTTTAAATTAAATACTAGTTATTTAAAGTACCAGATTAGCCTAACTATCTACCACAGGAACGCTTCTTCATCTTCCAAGGTCCCTCACGAATAGCCTTGTCTCTGGTAAGTAATTCAACAAATAGAAGCGCAAATCGGTTAATTATACACTGCAGTTAACTCCAATCTGATCAATACATTCGTTCCCTCTTTATACAGTCACCATGTTTAACAACTTAATATCACTGATGCCCTAAAAAGCGATATGTGTATCGTGTCTATTGGTCAAATATTATCTTCGTACAATACAAGCAAAGAGTTTTCATTTCAAAGGCCTGCGTTTGCAATTATACGAAGCAGTTAGAACCAACTCCGCACTCGCGTTAGTAACTTTTCATTAGATGCCACTAGTTAATACAGACGTTCATTTTATTGTCACATATGACTTAGGTTGTGGAGAAAACGTTTTTGGACTGATTCGTAAGACATATTTACTGCGATTATTCAAGCGTAATAAGTGGGTTTATGTGCGTAATTAAAATAAAACGTAAACGTAATTAGGATTTCTAACATAGAAATATAAATAAATGTATTAAAACCAATTGTGTTACTTATTCTTATCAGATAATATAAAACTTTACTAATAAAAACACACTGAATTGGAATCAAAGCAAATGCATTGTTATTAACGAGCATAGCATCTGCTGCAAGCTGCAGGGTGTTTTGAGGCTCTCGGGCTGTGCTTGTTGACTCAGGAGGCTTCGCAGGATATTGCCCGCCGCGGGCACAGCTGCCCTCGCACGGACCACGAACATACTGGGCAAGCGGGGTTTTTGTAACAACTCATTTACGCTATCAACAACTACATTGCCTTTTATCTTATTTTTGCATGTATTTATCCATATTTTTTTAATTTATTTCTTATTGCATATAAAGAGATATACTATACCACACTTTGATATAATATTTTATTGTGATTTCTATTTACTATTATTTATTTATATACAAATAACCAGACGTTATCAAGAAGAAAGTTAAATTACAGTATTTGACTCCCAGTCAAAGGAAGGAAGGAGATGAATGGGAGAAGGAAATGCCAATGTCTCTGTCTATCCCCTTCTCTGTCTATAAATGGTAAGCAACGCATCTGCAACTCACAAATGCTTGTTGCAGATGCGTTGCATAAAAAAAGTAGTGACGATCCGCCACTCGAAAAACTCCACTTAGAGCACACAATTTTACTAGCCTAAATAAAAAATTATTATTTAAAATAAAAAAATTCTACGTTCATAATTTCATCAAACACTCATTATCATGTCGTTGTTCCGTTCTAAATATCCCTTAAAATATCGTATATTTTTCGTACAACCTGCCTAAGGGTCCACGACCGGAAACCCGAGCGGAAGTGATTCTCACCGCTTGTCGAACGTTGGTGGAGTTGGGCGGACTCTCTAATATTTATTTTATACACACTCAGCCATAAATTCAGTGGTCGACCGCATTTTTTGTCGGCCGCCATGTCCGGTAATAGACAATTTTTCCCGCCGTAAACATGTAACAAGACATTTTCGTGTGCGATGTAGACGTATAAAATGGCGTTATTCACGTTTTATATTCATTTTCACATATTACTCACGCAACGACTGAATAATAATTTATAGTATAACTTCATTTTTTTTTTATTTCTTTACCATACGAATTGTCACGCAGCATATATACAAATAATAATTTAACGTCACCATGTCTTTTTTCATAAACACAAGTAAGAAAAACATATAAATATCAGATGCTTATAAATCACTTTCCGTATGTCTTGATTTCTTAACACTATAAAAGACATTTTAAATTATTAAGACGAGGTGAACTTCTAGTTTCAATAATACAAAGAATCAGTATATTTAATATACCGTTAAATAAGATCTAACATCACACAAATAAAAGACGTCCGATCAGTCCCGATGTCCCGGTCCTATGCACACAGTCCCGCGAGCCATTTAATTGGGTTCGAATGTTTGTTTGTACACCCTAACTCGTAACGGGTTGTATTACTATCGTTTAGTCGGTTTGTTTAACCCTAGCGAGGTCTATAACATGGAGGCTTATCGATAAATTATATTTACTTGCAACATCGCCATATTGTAATCTATTTATATCCGTTTACACTTAAGTAAATATTTGAATCTTCCCATCTCAAGTCTCTTGAAAACCCTTTGAAGGTTTAAGAATAATAAAATGTACTAAAGAAGCGTGTCAGAATCGCGCCAAATGGAAATCGGTAATCTCTGCCATCCCCTCCTTAATTACGAGCGTAAGTGCTTATTATATAATTATGTATATTTAGAGTTATTAAATGTTGATGGGAAAATACTGTCATTTGTAAATCTACATTTAATTACTGCTTTATAAAAAATTAATTCAAGTATCTGAGGTGCCTCTTTAATTATTTTCTCTTTACTTATTTTCTTATTTTTAATCTTTACTTATATTCGTAGCTATTAAAACGATTGTGTTCATTGTATTACAGTGCCAATAAAACAATGTTACAATGTTTCAACGCACAGATATGATATTTTTGGAAGCTCGCCACATTGCCAATAAATATCCAGAGTTAATCCTTTTCACCACAGAAAAGTTGTAAGTTGAATGAACTGCGTGGCGTCACATATTGCAATACTGTTCCCGTCCAAATCGCTGAGGAAGTTAAGTGGATCACTGCCAAAATTAGACTCAAATACACATCCTGGTACACATCCAAATTAATATGAGTGATTCGTATCTTCTTTATGACATTATATAGTTTTTTTTTAATTACGACATACCACATTGCATCATTTAAATATAATAAAACATAGGTACTTAAATACGTAGCATATTATGTTACTATGTTTCTAGATCCCTTAATCTATTCGACATACATTAATTTAAAACATCCTCTAAAACATTGTGCCTTACTTTCATTACTCTCTATCACTCGTATAATATGGAATTTAATAACGAGTTAGTTACTTAGTTAAAGATAAAATTGACCTCAAATTTAAAAACTAAAGCGTACGTACTAAACTGATATACCCTGGCTCGAGTCAAGGATATTGACAGTCTTTAGAAATTGTTTTTTATCTAAAGTTACAAATTGTAAAATCTTCCTCTGCCCATCCTTTTCTTGTTTAAAAAGGGATAGTGGGGGAAAAAGGATTTCACAGGAGAGGGGATAGAGAGAAAAAAGAAATGTCCTTTTGTATATCTATCTCTGTCCTATGTGAGTTATAGGTAGGCGACACATCTACAACTCATTATCTTGTTGCAGATGCCTATGAGTAGCGGTCACCTAATATCAGGTGGTCCTCGTATGCCATCTTCTATGTAAAAAAATACCATAAAGTGGTATGGTATTTTTGTTCAAGGTTGTTAAATCGTTCAGAATTTCTATAAAGCTTCCCATAACGCCTTCTTCTGTACACCCACTAGGGAAAACTGAGTAAAGAAACAAATAAAGTATTGAATATTCTTACATTACTTTTCTATAGTTATTATTTTAAAAGGTCAATCGACACAAAAGGAAATCGCATTGGGCGCTGTGTATCCACCAAACATTAGTTTTCGTGCTAAGCGTATTTACGATATTTATTCGGGGGAATAAGACGGGAGCGGATTTGGTCCTCTGAATAGCATTTCATTCTAAGTGAATTGGTAATATTTATCTAAAAGTCGCTTCTGAATAAAGATAATGCTCAAAAAATTACAAAACATTGAATATTAACGTCTTGCATTTGACCTCTGCACTCTGCAATGTTCCTTTTCTCATTCTTTTTTATTCCACCTAGGTACTTAAGTATAATAATACATTTTCTACGTGATACATAGTCCGTATAAAAGGTTTGTGTTTAAACTTCTTTGTAGCATTGATTTACAAAAAAATTCCGTATGATTAGAACACAATAATATAAAAAATTTTAATGCTAGTCGAAAACTAAAATCGGTAGCCCTTTATAGCATTTTAAAATGCTATTATTGCGTTTTAAATTGCTGTTGTTATTAATTTAATCTTGATGATTGCAATTAACATTCTAAATCAATAATATCATATTTAATCCAATAACTTTTGGAAGAGATGTTCAGTTTTTTTTCTTTCATTCAGTAGTGTTCATTGCTGTATTTTCTATAGTACAATTTTATGAAATTTTATTATTATTTTTGCATTATTATTTTAAATAGATTGAGAGTAAAGTTACGTCATCAAGAAGATGCAATATTCTCAAATTAATCAAAGCTCTATCTATAAACAAACTCAATTTGTCCGGTTTGAATACATTCCAATATATTAGCATTTATATGGCATTTCCGCATTTTTATTTGCCAAACAAACCTCCATAGATAGAGTGGATTCAAGTTGGCACCAAAATTACTGGATCAGTGCCTCGGACGGTATCTCGACAGCTCTCAAGAATATGGAAACTGTAGGATAGTAGAGCATTGTTTATGCTCCATATTTCTCGAGACCCATTCACATTCAAAAGGTAGGTTAGGTTTTAAATCGTATCGTTTCATACATTCGGATGCCAAGATTTAGTCCTTATTCTATTAGCTTTAAGACACTTGGCTTAATGTTTCTAATTAAAATTCATTACCTTAACTTTCATATTTCTTCATATTCTAAAGAGTAAAGTTATTATAAATAGTCACAACTACAATGTAAGCCATTGACTTGGTTAATGGAATAACATCAACACAGTCGACATTGTAACTGTTAAATATTATGCTTACTATATACTGTTAATTAATTTAGGAAACCATCAACAATATTTTTAATAATTATCCATCTCCATCTCAGCCTATGATCGTCCACGATTGGACACAGGCTTCCCCCATTGGTTGCATCATTGGGGGGGAAATGTGCCATAATCGCCACGCTTGGCAGGCGGATTGGCGATCGCAGTATGTTCCACCGTACTAAGGACGCTGCTGCCCGGAGGACGGTAGTCTGTTCATCCAGACTCAAGACAAACAAATATGTTCATGCACACAAATGTTTGTCCTGGATGGGAATCGAACCCACTATGCCCTATGCTAACTTTAAATTATGTTAAAAATATTATGACATAAAATGAATTCAATTAATTATATTGCTTGACAACAATACAACTTTTCTACTTAATATCTGCGCTTCCTATAGTGTTTTTTTATAAATAAATCAGCATGTTTTAATGTGTGTGTTTTTTTTTTGTTAATTTGGGGCTAGTCCCTTCGTTCAGTATTATAAAAAAATAGCCATTTATATTTTTGTTACTTTAGAATCTAAATAAATAACGTCGTAGTTATGCTTACTAAATCAAATAAGGGACGAGAAGGGGATTAAATGTGCGAGACGTTCCTTTAAAAAGATCCCCAGTGGACACATAAGTACGGTAAATAATTAACCCCCTAATATGATATCTCAGTCATACTTCAGAGGACATGAATTCTAAATAAGGGTCGTTTGTTGGATGATTTTAGTGAATACGCATAATTAAGGTGTATTTTCTTCCTCTTTAAATAGGAGCCAGGCTCTAATCTATGACTCATACATTTATGTATCGTGTTATTCTAAAAACATTCAAGAGCCTTAAGTTACTTACTTAACTTAATCTTTTATTGAAGAATAAAAAAGAGAGTCGCTTTCATATCTCTTATCAACTTTATTGAGATATTCTGAGTAGAAATCCTTTCTTATACGCTAGTTGATACGAATCTTTAAAATATTTTTGTAACATTCCAAATATAAACAGAAAAATCATAACGAAATTGATTTACCTTTTCAATCGTTTACTAATCCTATATTTTTACTGTCAAATTTATGTCACCACTAATTGGTACATCGTATATGGCACACCACACAAGCAAGGGTGCGGTAATTGTGACAGACAGACAGAAAGGGTTCCTTTAATTGTATTCTAAATGCATCACCTATTAATTAAATGGTGCCTATTAATTGGGAGTACCCATAGCGGTAGGTAAAGGATTAAGCAATATATAACTTTCATTAATATTCAATAATAATTTGTACTTACACTGGCTATTTACCGTGGGCAACCGTGACGTGTACAAATGAAAATAACAGACTTTTTAATAACTTTGAACAACAAATAGTAACTCACAAACACACAAAAATATTTTTGAGTCCAAAGTTCCCTAAAAACTTAAGTTATCATAGTGTAATATAATTTATACAATTGTTTTTTTACCGATGCAGACAGATATTGTGTTAGACAACAGATTTATTTTTGTGTCTAGTTGGAATACATATCACTAAAATGTTGGGAGCTGCATGATATTATATAAGACCTTTCTGTCGCATTTGTTACTTAATAAGTCCGATTAAATTTGGTTTTCATTCGATATCTCTCTGAAGGGATTAAAAGCGCAGCGAATAATGGCTTTTTGTGTTCATTTTGTTTTTATGTAAAATTCGTTCAATATATTCATTCAAATATGAAAAGACGCTATGTATACATAGTTCTAACTAAAAAACACATTAATAAGTCTAATAATAAACTCTTTATGAATTTGAAACAAACTTTAAGCATCTTACAAAGCAGCTTACTGCGAAACTTTTTGAATACTAATATAGTAAGTACATAACTCACTTTAGTTGTTGAGTATTAAGACCCCTAATGCCTCGACTTAATTCAATAAGGCAACTTCTTTCGGTTCTTACGAAACAAGGCGGGATTAAACTGTCGTCTACAAACTGAAATAATTAACCGGCAAAATTAAAGTTTAATATTTTCAAGATAAAAGCTCTCACGCTCATAATCTAAAAGGACAGGCAGAGAAAATGAATTAACATTTTTATGGTTGTAGTACAAACGAGCATATCTGCGGACATGTTCGTCGGTTATACATATATATTTCTCTTTTGCCGTTTTTACCCGACCGAAAGGAGGGTGATGTTTTTTGCTTGTTATTCGACAATTATTTATCTTCATATTAGTTACACGAGGCAAATATTCTGTGTTTTGTTATTTTATAATTTAAATACATTACCGTGACATGGAAAGGTTTCTGTTATTTAATAATCAAAAACAAACCAAAGCTTGTTCTGCTGTTAGACTTCACTTTTTATTTAGTATATACAGAAATGTAAACATTTAAATATGCTTTTAAAAACATACCAAACAGAAATGGTGGAATAACATTTCCTTATTTTACAAATTTTTTTCTGCCCTGGCAGCTTAACGAAGCATTTCATCCACTTAAATTTAATAAAGCATCGAAAAGAATCCTTATTAAATTTCATAATATGCCGAGTTGACGTCAGAAAAAATTAGGGCCCTAATGCACTCTCATGGGATATAATTCGTTACGGGCAATTTGATCACGTTAAGAAATCCGTTTGTTTTGTCGTTAAGTACTCTAAAGCTTAGCAAATGTTGACGTTAAAACAGTAATGCTGATCTACATTTTTCGTGTCTTCAAAATGTATGTAATGTATTCCTTTTATAATAAAAAAGAGGGAACCCTGTGTTCTTCGCCTCAAACCAAGAAATAAAACATTTACAAGGCCTAGGTTACTCGCTTATAGAAGAGGTTTCTTTTGATGAAAGAATGTTTAATATCAGTTTAGTTGTTCTTGAGTTTATCGTGATCAAACAAATAATCAAATCTTTTCCCTTTATAATATTATTAAAGATAAAAATAACTTTTGCAACTTTCAAATTAAAATTACTTCCGTAGCAATGTACTGTTGCTCTTTTTACTTATTAAATAAACGTAAACTTTGTTCTGCTTCTTCTTCTCTGCCATTGCAGTCTTGACAGGCCGCTCGTGGTCATCATACATATACTCGCTTCACTAGCCGCCGCCATTCCTCTCTGGTAGCTGCCTTTTTTGCACATTCGTGCAAAGGGCCCTCCACTGCCACACATGATCTGATGGGTCCATCTCATAGGTAACCTGCCACGTATTATATTTTATTACATTTTATATTTTATTTTAATATTTTTAAAATTATATTAGATATACGTAGAACTAAGAAATGTAATGTTTTAAAATAAATACACCGTACAACAAAATCTCTGGCCACAATACGTCAGGAGGAGCAGTAGGGTGGCAAAAAAGGCCGCCCATAAAAAAAACCTGCCACGTTTACTGGTCTCATCTTTTCCCTGCACTTCCAAGCGCTCGATGGATTCATCATTTCGTCTACAAACGTGACCAAAGTATGTCAGAATACGAGACTGGACAATTAAAGACGTAAACTTGATTACTTAGATATTAAACAATTTAAATAATCCAAGTCAAGTTGAATATCGTTTGAATATTGGATCACCTGAAATAGTTAAATTTTTGATTGCCCTCCCGGCCCTCTTTGACGTCGGATAAGTTTCAATAATAAATTCTAAAGGAATCAGATGAAAGGAGTGCGGAAATTAAATTTCCTACTAAGCCATTGCATTTTGCGATTAAAAGTTCTAAAGAGATCCTTGCACCATAAAAACGTAATATTTTTAAACGAAGTCCACTTCATAAATATGAGTGCCTCGGATTCGATCGGGTGACTGCAAAAGAAAAGAAGAAAAATATTATTTTAAATGAACTAGCATATTAAATACGACTCAAACATTGTTTCGATGGCTATCAAACTTCTCAGGATTATCCGCTAGTTTAATTTGAAGACAACACTAAAAATTTATCAAATTCTATCGAACTATTTTAAATTCCATAGACACACATACACATCGATTTTTTTATGTATATAGATAATAAAATCATGAAACGAACGAACTAGACAAACCCAATTAAAGCACGGCGACAAACAACACGGGTACTCAAACACTGTTTATACTGACATAAAATATTTTAATACCCCAATTCACTTTGACGATTTGAGAGGGACTCATTGGACAGCGGGTCGCCATGATTAAATATCCCTCCCTCCTCCCGTCGCTTCCGTTCACCCCTCTTGAAATAGGCCCTGAGAAATTATCCGTAGCTTTACTTATACGGTCGTAGAAGTCACGCTGTAATTAAACTTCGTATCTGGCACTCGTTGCGGAAATGCATAGAAGTATGAACATTTAATCTAAAAGCACCATAATTTTACGAAGACACAGACTGAATAAACTTTATAGACCTGTTTCTTTCTAGTCTACTCTTAGTTAAAGATAATGGTTTTCTAAAATTTTAGACAATTACATGTTTTATTGTATTTATGAAACCGATTTCAGAAAACATTTTTGTTGAAAAGGGGACATTCATGTGTCCCATTTAATTTTAAATATCATTGCCAGCCTTTGGTTTTGAAGATATAGGTAAAATTGACATATTGCTAAATCTACGTCAAGTCCTGTTTGTGTTTAATGAGACGTACCGGGGCAGTAAATTACTTAATAACTTTCAAATAAATTTAAATAAATTTAAAGTTAAAAGATTACTTTCGAATTTATTAATAAAAATTTCTACATAGAAAATACAAGACCTTAGAAAAGACAATCGCCTTATTTATCAAATATTATTTTTTATTTGTTCAATTTAAAACTAATTTAGACCTCATGACCTATAAACTATGGTAATGGCCTTTGACGCCATTGAAATCTTTATTATCTCAAGGTTATATTAGAAAAGATTTTATTAATAAAATATGACAATGCGATCCTCATATGTCCTAACGAACAATTTATAATCTAGCCAGAATGCAGCTGTGAACTTCAGTCAAATTAAACTTTCAATTTCCTTTTTAAAACTTTCCCCGAGCGTTTCAATTTATTCAGTTAAACGTGTAACAGTAGTTCGCGAGCTAAATTCGCAGCGAGAGAATCATTTTCACAGCATCCAAGAGAACGGGCGGGCTTGCAGGCGGCGAAACAAAGAGGTGCTCGACGCAAAACAAAGCGAGTTTTACTTTCGACGCTAACACGGAACTTTCTGGAACTCACCCATTCAAGAAGCATGATAATTATGCTATCATGTGACTGAGACCCGCTACAGCGAACCTTTTGTTGTGAAACGTCTCTTAAATGTTTTAATACGTTGTTGGGATAAGTTTTAAAGTTTATTCACGTCAAAAATAATTTTAAGACTAAACATTGAAATAAATTATGCTTTATATTCCGCACAATTCTAGCACATAATTCTAATATTACATTACATCCATACATCAACGTTTACATCGACTGTTATTGTCGTTCTTCTATAATACTTCAACAAGGCTTTTAGTAAAGCCTAAACATAAAATTTAAACGACTTTACATTAAACATACTTAAATTTTTATAAATCTTTATAAATACAATTGTTGATCCGAGTACCGAAAACTCCTATAACTAATCGACTTATACCTCCGCAGTAAGTTATTAAGAAGAATAAATTGTTGCAATTTTTCCCCACAATAAATAAAAGGATTAATATTAAGGGGGGTAATAACTACCCCCGAACACCCATTTTGTCCCTCGCTTCGGTCATTAAATCTTTTTCAACCCTTTACGACGTCACATCCAAATCTTAGTCCCGGGCCAAGGCGAAATTAAAAATAATACCACCCTTGAGCGGCTAAAACACTTCCTCGGGTCCTTTATGTAGTTAATCAGTTGAAATATTTAATTACTGAGACTAACGCAGCGCCTGTCAGTAGAACTCAACCTTTTTTGTGGTCCAAGTTACAAGAAAATTAAATAACCAATTACTATGTAAGATATAGAAAAAACGGGATAAACCCCCCATGATGATCTTACGTCATGAGCTATATATATGTTGCAAGAGGATTGACAATCATAGTCCGCTAATCGATTGAAAATCGAAAATTAAAAATATATTATGTAATCAATGATTATTTTTGAACACTGTTCTATATTGTCTAAGATCATTTCCAAAGACGAGATCAAACACAAGTGTTACAATTGCAAGACCTTTTTTCTCAATACCTGTGCACACCATAAAGGACATACAAATTTACTCTCTCTCTCTCTTTCTCACTCTCTCTCCCTCACTCTATCTATATCTCTCTTGACAGAGACTTGAGAGAAAAAAGAGAGGGGCTCTCTTTTCTCTCAAGTCTTAACCCAAGTCACTCGTCACAGAGGCGGCGATATTTCATTTAGCTTGTGTGACGCTCTTCCTAGCTTTAGGTTTGGTATTTTCCTATATATAATCTCTTGTCAATAAAATTATTTATATGAAGTTTAGATGGAAAAAATTGTAATATATTGTTATAATTTATTCTTTCCTCATTAACTATAGATAAGGCACGATGAAGTTTAATTTTCTAATTAAAATTACTCTTAAGTTTCACACATCTACGTTAAACTATTAAGCTATTCAATCTATATATGTACATATTGCAGCACACATTAAATCAGAATCTGTTTCACAGTACCTTTCATCATTAATTACCTTATTAAAATACCAAGTATTGCAATACGATTAACAGACATAAGACTAAGTATTTTCCCTTTGTTCACTAGCTAGTTAAGTTTAACACATAACAAGTGACTGCAAAGAGTACTTAAATAAACAAAAGCGAATTTGAATGACTAAGCGCCTAAACGAATTTATTAGATGGACTTTACAAAGTTTATATCTCTACTAACAAGAATAAGTTTGTGACAACTGGCTTCTCTATTAGTGTAATTACTGGAGTAAGGCAATGAGAATAATGTTTTTTTTTTTTGCGAAGAAATTACAAGCATCCCCTAAAATGGTACCGTGTGAAAATGGTTCCTTAATGGTTTTAAGATTGCTAATTTGATATTTTTCTAATCAATTATTTAATATGAGTGAGGGTTGTGCCTTTATGATTTAAGATATTTTTTTTATACAAGAAGATGGCAAACTAGCAAGCGGTCACCTAAGTGACCGCTACCCATAGGTATCTGCATCAAGTTACAAACGCGTTGCCTACCTTTAATAGGCAGATAATGGGATAGACAGAAAAGTGGGAATTTCCTTCTCCCACCATCCCCTTCCCCGTCAAATTCTCTTTGACGGGGAAGTTATTTTTTCTTTCCCAAAAACAGTAATCCGCTTTTCACAATATATATATATATAT
>DWLR01001813.1:0-17060 GCA_018246295.1 Papilio alexanor hazarajatica
TTGTTCCTTAAAAAAGCTATTGCGCAACCTTCTGCGCGAAGGTCGGACTCGCCAAGATACTTCGGCCGTATTGTACAGCTGTAATAAAAAAATGGTAAAATGATACTAGTTAGGTAGATGAAATGAAAAATAAATATGAAAACATCCAGCATATAAACTTGAGTTTTTAAAAGACTATTTATATGCTCACTGCATTAAAGGTCTCACGGCTCCCCTTTGTACTTTCTATAGCGTACCAGGGCGCCGCGGCGCGCACTTTGGGAAACTCTGGAAAGATGAACTACTTAATTGATAATGTAATCTCTTGTTTCCCTCTTGAAGCGATCATCAATCAATCTATCAATTATCTACTAATTCTTGATGGATCTTCCACGTTGTTCGAAAATATTAAATATTGTGAAAAACTTTGATTTTAAAGGTTAATGTTCGTTAAGTCAATCAATGTACAAGATATTCTTCTCTAGTACGTTAATCATCGGGCTTGATCATATGCAACGAGACGCTTGGCGGTTATCACTGATATATACCAACAAAAAGTAGCAGATTAGTGATTATGTTGATGGTGAAATTTTAGTCCTCGTTTTCTGAATAACTTTTCTTTGGAAATCTTATGACTTCATTACATTAGACATTTATCAATTAATTATTAAGCCATCGTATCAACTCGAATAGACCCTTCATAACATTTACATATAATATTCTAGACTTTTACATTTTTACAATTGTTATTTATTACCAATTGTTTTACAATTGGTTTCATTGAGCAAAACAACCTATATGACACAGCCGTTGATAAGCTTAGGCACGGCGCCGTTACATTAAGTATTAAGCGTGTAGGTGTTACCGCTGTCAACAACTGTCTTAATAGGAAATCTATCGACATCTTACTTATAAATCCTTAATACTCGCAGTTCCTATTTTGCTAGTTAGTCAATTAAATTGTGGCGAATGAAATATATTTTGTCTTTATTCAAAGTTAAATTAAAAATATCTGTTTTAACATAGACCAAAGTACGTTTTCATTTCAAATTGCACTTCTGTGATGCACAAACGTTTAATTATGTTTTCCATTTGTACAATGACCGCATAAACATCTGTTATGAATTCTCGCTCTGGAACCTTTGATAAATGTGTACGTTCCTAACTGACGTCACTTTAGCTGCCTTCGTTGTCTGCGTATTCGGATAAATTAAAAAGCTGTTTGTAGCTAGAGTGATTTGTAATTACATCGACGAATATATTTAACTAACTTCTTTAGTATCTTTATTGATGTAAATTATTTCCGAAGTTATTATGAACTTTACTCAAATTTAAAAGATCTGTTATGAAAATACTTTAGATTTTTTCTTACAGCCCATCTTATTCTCAGTTAAATTACGTTATAACAATGATCTGTTTTCCTCCGATTTGATAACCTTATGTCCTTAATTTTTTCAAACAGGTTAAGAAGTAATATAAGCGACAATGTTTTGTAGAATTCTTACAGTTGTACGTTTTTATTTCATAAATATTATAAATAATTATTTATCACAAATAATAAAATAATAAAATAATTAATTATCACAATATCTTTTAACTGTATTCAATAAGTTGTTGATGGTAATTATATTTATATGCTGTTACAAATAAATAAAAAGTTCAGCTATTTCTCACATTAACTTATAAATATTTGTTATTCGAATTTCAATTCACTTTATCACGCGATTTCCACAAACTAACATTTCCGATGAAGATATAAAATATTTTAATAGCTACCTTTTATTTATTTTTAAGACATTTGTTTATTTACAATATCTTAATTTTGAACAGGGTATACCTTTTTATCAAACACTTCATCTTATTAGGATACGCACACAATGCAGTATGCATGAGCTGCGCCTTATTCCTTTGATATGCTTGAATAAAATAAACACGATGAGATTTATGTTATAAATATAATTCGGATCGGAATCTTCAGATAAAATCATAATTGTTCTGAATTTTGTGTAATTGCTGAAAATGTGTGCGAATTACTGTGGATCGCCTCAGTATCGACAGAAAACTATGGAGCACAATTTAAATTTCATTTGAATGAACATAAAGTTACGTACAATTTAAATTTTACTCTAATTAACACAGTAATAGAGGTATTCCTCTATTTATAATTATTAAAACTATATTACAATCAATCTTTAATTGTCCATGGTCGATCGTTTTTCATAAAGCTTAGAGTTATCACAATTAAGTAATAATCAAAAGTAAACTAAATAAACAATAATAATAAATATTTTGTACTACAATATTTTTTTTTCATTACCAATCATGTAATTTGAGAAAAATTGTTCCCCCAATCGTTATTTATTCATGTTTTATAAACAGTCGCATATTACCAAACTTTTTATTAACCTTAATCCGTATTTATTTATTTTTTTCGTTTTTGTTGCTTCATACTAATTCACAAAACTACGAGAAAGAAGGAATAGGAGTCAGCCTAAGCCTGTATTTTATGAATGTGTGACGACGATTGCTTAAATACAAACATTATACAAGTATCCAAGGAAGCTTCATATCTTTGAAGTCTTCTCATGTAGAGAGAAATAGCAATGGCTACGTGTAATAATAGCAGCCGATTATTAGGGCCCGTGTTATCTATACATAGCATACAACAAAGCTGCTTTTCGAGGCTCTGTTTTTCCGCTAAGACCCTCTAAATAACACAACGAAATTAAAACTAATCTTCGCTATCATTTAAATAATTTATTCCGTATTTTTAATTATGTTACATTCAGAATACACACAGTTTCACTCAATATATGCACACGAAAGTTCTGTACAGCTAACTAACTTCAGTATAACTATTTTGCTTGTCTTAACAAACACATTTGTTAAGACAAACCAACCAAACGAAATTTAACACTGCTTGTATGATATCTTTATATATCCTATACGGATATATTGTATAAGGTTAATTATAATAAAATAATTTAGTTTACAATTCTTAGTAGCATGAGGTAGACATAATAGTTCGTACCCGCCTGCGAAATATGATAGTCTTAATTAAGTAAACTCGGCTACGGTTACGAGTACTACGTCTTATCGTAGCAAAGCGCTACGGACATTCGACAGAAAAGTTAGAATATCTATATAATGATTTTTATTTCTTTGTGCCTCATTTACTTGAAAAATATTGAATGTATCGGTATTACACTATGACAAATCTTCGCTGAATCATCCTTAGATGAATAAAGGCTATCATTTTTTAAAAATTTCAATAAAGTTGATACTTTTATATGATTTCGTATATTTATTTTTAAATGTTCAGCGAAGCAGGCGAATGACAGCTAGTTACTTTAAAGCGTAATACTTTTAGATTAGATAGATTTTTGAGTATTCTTCAACAACAATATCATACCACTGTCTGCACTACTAATTTGATACTAGACTTACATTTGCTAGTGTCATTTAAATGATTATTTACGACCGTATGACCTTAGTGAAAGGTGTAAATGTTAAAAAATGTGAACCCAACTAAATGATGTAGCTTTTATACATTACACGTAAGAGAGTTCCACCCGCCGGCGCTTCGGAGATTCGTTTCGTCTTGCCTCGGGCATCTTCGCGTCGTTTAATCAAAGCACATATCCGTTACAGTCCTGGATGCTACTCAAAGTAATGACTTCGTTTGACAACATTCTAAAGCCATGGCTCTCACACTTTCAAATTTGTTGATATTATAGTACTCTCAAAATTAATTTACAAAATTAAAAAAAAAAATCAAGTTTTTGTAGTTTTGTCAAATTATTTTTGACATAAATTCTTAAATGAATTATTTAAAAAATCTTTTAACATTTTTTTTTAAAGTTTAACCTGTACGTAAAAAACATAGTCTATCATGTAATGGGACATTTTGTCATAATATTTAGTGACTGACTGACTCTAGATGTTTATATTAATTTTTTTATGTAAAAATGACCGAAATTCAGTGACAGATAATTCTAAACTAGATTTTTATTGTTTCCTAATACAATCCCTTTACAGTCATTATGAAATATGAACCTAGATATTTAAAATTCTGTTGTGTAATGTTTTTTGTGAAAACATTTACCCCCACCGGCTTTGAGCTACTACTATTAAATTTAGTTGTCTCTGCGTTGACTGAAATTTGCAACTTAAAATGTTTTCCTAGTAAAATATCATATTCCGTATGAAAATATTTTGCTTTGTCCTCCTCATTGTCTCACTAGCTTTCGCAACTTCATCGTCCGCATGAACTTTATTTAAACCTTGTTTATTTTATAAATGTGATGTTTTAAAGTATCTTTGTTAGAGCTAGTCATCACAACAAATGCAGATATTCGTAGTCGTACTGCACGTATCATTTTATTTACCCACTCAATTTACCCGATCCAAAAATATATTGTCGTAAATACGACAATATATTCTACGATCAATAAAAGTAATTTATAATAAAATAACTACACATGTAATATGGTACATTATTTTAGCGAATAAAAGGGCCCGTTTGACTTTCAGTAGGGCAATAGCTTATACACATTTAAAATTTCAGGAAAAACGTCGTTAAAAGGGATCAGATCATACGGCTTATATATTTTAAGATAGATTCCGAAACACTCAAGGGTTTCTCACTAGGAAACTTTGTCTTTTGATACACAGCTTTCTGAACAACAGAGGTAAAAACCGTCCAATTTTTATTTCTTTAGTTTATTTCTTATTCTTATATTATTAATTATGTTTCGTTTAGCTTATCTTTTTTGAAGTTTATTTTGGTTTATCTAGGTAGCTTATACAAAAACACAATGCATGTTCATTTCTCCACACCATTGTTCAATTCTTCTTTCCTCTTTCTTTAAGGTGCTTTTTCTTCATTATTTTAATACATTGTTTTTATTTAGTATAGTACACATAATGATACTATACAATTTACAAACCCGAAAAAATAACAAAATTACAAATATATTGGATTGACTTAAAAGTAAATAAATATACTTCTTAATTTGGAAATAATCCGAGCCAAAAAATGATACTGAGGCTTACATAAAAAAAATCGTCACATCATGTGTGTCATATGAATATAGTTACAATCGAATGCGCATAGATTTATTTCATACAACACAGATCCGCTTTTACAACTCATGATACATTATACAAAAATTGTTTTTTTCTAAAAAAGATAATATAAAGAAAGCGGAAAACACACGTTAATATCATTTATTGTGATCTAACTTCATGAAAAATATTTATGAAATTTCAGTACGAAGCAATGTTGATTTTATCAATGAAATTATCAATGAATTTACCGTTTAACAAAGTTTTACTTCTAAGAACGAAAAGCTTCTGCATTTAGAGAGTTTTTCTTATTGAGAAATGTAATTAATTTACGTTTCCATCATTCTTTGTTGTTGTTTATATTCAGCTATATAAAGTTACATGTTAATATGGTGTTTTGAGTGTATATGTTGTTTGTTTAATATTCACCAAACTTATGGGTTTTATAATGCACCAAATATCAAACTATATGATTAGTATGAATGACGGTAAAATAACGAATCGATACAGCGTTTTAAACACTGTACGAAAGTGCTGCGATGAATAGCGCAGCTCCTATAATGCGGAGTCTTTGACCTTTAACCCCACGGGTCTTGGAAGATTGGGAACATTCGTAGTGGCGTAGTGTCATATAGTGTCATGTGTAGACTAATAAACCATAATAATTCCCAACAAACAGATTTCTGCCTTACAATTTTTTTTTATATTGATGTGAACTTAGATTATAAATACTAATATAAATTATGCGTTTTTTTTAATGTTGTAAAAATTCTCCTCTATAACGCAATTTTTTGTAGTCATCTTGAACGCGTAATCTACTGTTATCTACTTTATGGAATCCTCCATTTAACATTCACTCCCAAAGAGTTGAAAATGTAAAAGATCGTTTAGAATCTCACATAAGGTTACGATGTCTTATTTTTTTTTTAATGAAATTGAGTGATCGATCTATATTGAGGGATACTGTTTTTATATGGTGTGGAACATGGTTGGATAGATTGTAGTAACATTTTAGATAAAGTGGCTATTTCAGTTCTGCCCCGAATTCCCAGATCACCGGTCAAAGGACAGAGTAAGAAGTACAGTAATGTAAATATTTACTTCAATTTTTCCATTATCCCTTTAATCACAGTATTAGTTGTACAATTCATAAAGAAAAAAAAAGGAAAAATCGGATTTTTTCTATGTTAATATTCTTATTAGTATTTTATCTAATTTGATCATAATACTCACTTACCGGCCTATAGCTTTTTTTAGTATTAACCTCATAATATCCACTTTAATAATTTGTATACGTAATTCTCCCTTCTGCAAAAGCCTTTTATGACTGAAAAACGTATTAAAATCGACCGACAGATGTGGCGGACAGCGTCTTATATGAACAAGACAACACACCGGCTCTTTAGCATTTATTTCGACTACTGAATTTTTCGTTTGCGTTTAGTTCACTTAATGTTAGGCAACCCGCTGCTCGTTTGCCTCTCTTATTCTATAAAAAAAAACAATTGTCAAAATGTGTGTACTATACAATTACAATCTACATTTAATGTTCAAATTTACTAACATGTTTATTTGGACAAGCTTCAATAATTATTTGCGCTGCTATCAGCATTTTCCGCTTACAATGAAATGCTAGACGCTGCGTTCTGGGAACAATCGATTCAATTTCCGATGATCGAATATCGATTACAGTTTCCGATGAAATCTCTTATCTTTTATAACTAAAATGCAGTAATACTTCAACTCAACTTATAATAAATAATGTACATTAACACTGGTAGGTAAATTATTTGTTTATAATGTTATTATTTATTATGATAATGCTTATTAAATTAAAGAAAAAGAAAAGCAAAAGAAAACCAGTCAAAAGATAATCACAAATGGCTTGGCTATCGGCTAGCTTGGCGTCATATCAATAAAGAATCTTTACTGCTAAGATTGGTACCGCATTATAATATAATGCATACCGATTCTACTCTATTCCGTACTCTAGTGAAATTATTTGTAATCTTATTTAACATCTTATGTATTGGTATTGGTTGAGTCTGAACTAAAATTATGTTCGTATCGCTTATGTAGTGCATAAGCGATACGAACATAATTTATTTCCACATAAGGGACCAGCCCTTAAGTGAAAGTTTCCTTACTATTTTAACACAGTTTAAGTAAATAATAATTTGAGATATAAAAACAGAACAAAGGGGTTTAATTAAATGCCAATCACATTCCACGAACACGTTAGGAAATTACGATGAAACGCGTTACGCCGCTGTGACATGAAACTCATTACAATGTTTACTCTTTGTTATGATCGTTTCGCGTTGACACCTAGCAGCAGCTAAAAATCTAGTGTACTGGTGTATTCCCATTTAATATGCCACGTGCTTCTAACACAAATCTTTTTTTTAACAGAGAACGATTAAATTAGAACTTCAGAAAATAAATTAGATGTAATTTAGTTAGCTAGCTTTGGTTCATGAGAATCTCTCGGTTCATGAGAAAAATGTCGGCTGCGTCCATGCTGAACATTGAAAAAGGCACTTAACAAATTCTAACATTTAAAGAAACAAAATGTTTTTCTGTCGTAGAAGTTTTACGTTGCAGTAATTAAAATCTGTAATGAATGCGACGGTTTCATGTAACTCGTACGTTTGTTTGTACAAAACATGTGAGAAGCATATTTGTTTCTCCTATTTATTTTCTTATATCTATACATGTACATAGTGTAAAAGAAAGCTGTTTTTTTCTGGGTTCTGTTTTCCATTCACTTCTTCTAAACCACGCAACAGGTTTTAAAACGGTAACTACCATAATTTTGACAATTTATATCGGATTGTTTATATGTATTGCATGCAGAATATACACCATGTTTCGGAACCTCCAAAAAAAAAACGCCAAAAAAATTGGCTAGCATGGTTTACTAATGGTGGACTAAACCATGAGGCAGGACAAACAGGGAAAGAATTGTAGATTTTAAAAAAGGTAAATAAAATTACGCGATGGAATATGTCTACCTTCTGTTGTTGTCTCACAATAACCATTTTATCTATAAAAAGTCAATTAAAATGTATATCTTATTTATAACGCTATTTTTTCAATTAATTAATCCTTATTCAAAAAATGTTTTTATAATTTTGAACATGAAACGTATGGATGTAGAAACATTAAAAAAGGTGTCTCAATATAAACGGCCCTAATTTAAATTGTCTAATTCTCTTCAATCATCTTACCTCCCTGCCCTTTTCCCACTTGCGTAGGGGCGGCCGCCTGCCTGACGCTAACCCTCCTCGGGAATATACTTAAATAAGATATTTAATATGACATTATGAAATAGCACAAAATACACAAACTTTGTCTCCGCTCTGATAAGTTCCAATTGAATTATTTAGATTGATTCTTCGAGTTGAGTTCTGCTGTAGCTTGCGCTCGAGTTTCTGGTACCAGGTGTGTAGGGTACTGTAGGACAGGCCGATCGTCGGCGTTATCTGGTTCTGCGTCACCGAGAACGACGCTACTAACTTCACTAGGTTCACCGACGTTTCTACAGCAAAGAAGATGTAGACTCGGGTTCAATGGTTATTCCTCCAATCTGTGCGTAGTTGTAGATCTGTTGCTGACCAAATGCACCACCGATTTTTTTTCCGCACATGACTTATGTCTATAATATCATTATCAAATTAAAAATATTTATAAAAGTAAATTCATTTGAAAATACATGATCCACTAGAACCGCGAATAAATGAAAATGAGTTAATTTGTAAACCAATTGTTCTCTGAGAATTTTCTAAGTTATGAACTGCCGAGGTCCATGCTTACTTCTCCAACAGGAAGGGATACCGACGACCATTGCTCGTTCACATCAATTTACGAAATTCACTTCAAACAACGTCACAGAAAAATATGACAAATTTTCATATCGTAGATTTCAATAAGCAACAATGACTTAATTGCTTGCTTGGTATTGTTAAGGTTGTTTTATTATACATTTTGAATGATTTCTTTTTCTTTGTCGGTAAACCTTTTTAAAACCACATTTGCAAAAAGTTATTTTATTTGACAAACGATATATTTTAGTTTTATAGAAATTTATCGGCTGATACAATTTATAAATTTTCATCATTACAAGAACGTTTACTAACTACAGCCAGCAGAGGTTTACTGCGGAAAGTAGACCTCCCTCATGAATCTCTATAACACATCTTTGGCTATACTCCAGCGACATTTTAATTATCAGACTAAGCACATGATTATAAATAATTCTTACCTCGCCTCACTTCTGTAATGATTGTCCGGAATATTTCCCTAACGGTGCTGAATTTGTGCAATAGCCCATCTTTGTAAACTTTAAGACAACGGCTGCTATTATAAAAAGTAATATGTTTTTTTAATGTAAATATTATATATTATAATTTAAATATAATTTGATTTACCGATTTGATTATTTTAAAGTATTAAGTACCATTCTTATACAAGTGTTGAGATACTCATGCGCATGGTAAGTAAGCTTACTGTGTTTCGTTACGCGTGTTCAGAATTCTTAAGAATACAATGTTTGTATTGTATTCGAAATAGTCCTTTAATTTGTTACGACGACCTCCGGCTCATGATCACGGGAAGAAACGATTAGAAAATTATTGACAAATTTGTACATGTTACTTGTGCAACATTACAAAGAGGTTTGTGTTTCTATTTTAATGTAATACTACAATATTGTGTATTTGTGCCAATCCATTCTTGTGGATACTTATGTTTACTTCTAAACATTTTTAATAATATTTAAACGACAAAAAAAAGTTCATGTAACTACAATTGCAATGATAGGAATTTGTAATTGATAAACAATCATAAATACTTGCAAAGAATACTTTCTATAAGGCATTAATACTATACTTTAAATTAGTATCTGAGTAGGTGCCAAATGGGCCGACTGGCCGGGCTCTCGTTATTTATTTATTCTATTATATTTGCCACTACGAATATATGAACGTAATTTTTTGAAAATAAAACTTATGGCCTTTAACAAAAATATTATATTTAGCGGTAAAAGTATAAGTAAATTGTTTTATAGATATTTTGCTGCTACTTCTTACCTGCTGATTTTGGTGCAATATTTTTTAAAAAGCAATTATTTTTGTCTAGTTATCGATACCGGTAAAAAAAAATCTGGTAAGCGCAGATAAAGTTTACTACCTCCGTAATAAAGAAAAAAAAACATCATTTAAATAGCGTCAGTATTGCCTGTTTTTTGGCTTGCTTGCTTCTGCAATCAAGAAACATTAAAAAAAAAACAACTAAGCATACAGGCTACATGGTTAATATTATTACATTTATTCATGACGAAAACCAGTCCCGTTCTTAACTCGTGTGTTCACGGGCGTATCTTCATCTGATTATGATCTTGCGACAATTAGTACACTGACAATACGACACTTAACATCAGTTACAGAATATTAAAAATAAAGAATATTAAAGGACATTATATAATACTTCTTGTTGCCCGTGTGATCCTAGCTTCCGTTCTGTACTTGTTTACCGAATAAGGATAGAACTAGATTGCCGATCAACTGGCCGACGGTTGGTTCGTAATATACCGTATAGATTCCCTGAGCTTAGTAATCGAATGGATACTTAGAAATATGTGGTATTAGTTGCGATTCATACAAGCTTTTGCAAGCTTTTTTATCAACAATCAGCAAACACTGCGTGATAAACGGTATTCTAGATAGGGCTGGGCTCGATGCGACACTGTCGTGGCTATCGTCCTTCCAACAATACGATTAATTAACCTACCCGGTGAAACATTTATTAGAAAATTCTAACTAACTGTTCGTATGGGACATCTCAAAAAAACTTATGTCGATCATATTAGTGACATTCTAAAGTAAGGCGATACAAGGATTACCCGTAACGACCAAGACTTCTTACTGATCGGCTTGACCCTTTGGCCTAGCGAAGGCATTTGCATATTTTACCGTATTTACTATGGGGAGTATTCTGAAGAATTGTTTGGAACGATTCCTGCCGCAGGGTATCGTCATCGCACGACTCGACAAAGCGTCAAATACCACCCACATCACCTTGATAGTTGGCATTGCCTCGCACAGCCGTGTTGTGGAATGATCTGTCTTCAGCGGTATTTCCAAACCAATTCGACTTAGGGTCCTTCAAGAAGAAAGCGTATCTTTTCCTTAAAGGCCGGCAACGCATTCGTGGTTCCTCTGGTGTTGCGAATGTCCATGGGCGTCGGTGATCGCTTATTATTGGACGACCCGTTAGTCGTTTGCCCCCTTCTCATATAAAAAACCGACAGCCATGTATGCGGAGATATATGTATGGATGCAGAAGCGAGAGAGGTGTGCCGGTATCGCGACAAATAGAAATCCGAAATCTCTGCCTACCCTTCTGGGTCACGGGTGTGAGTGTTATATTATTTTGACTAAGAAATAAACAATTTCTTATTTTCTGATGTCGATTGTTTTCAAATGTCTACAGTAATTATTTCTCAGAATCAGAATATTAATAATTTTATGCAAGTTTATATGCGGAAATTTTATCCATATTAACAGAATTCCTATCCTCTAAAATCTATCTTTTTCCTTTATTAAAGTTGGTCTGTAACTCTAATATAAACACAGATCTAAATATGTATCGTTAAGTTTACTATTAAAACGAATATTAAGCAACAATAATAAATTGCAATATTTCGGATTTCAAGGAAATTTTTTATTTTAAATGTTTTCTAAAGGTTGAGCTCCGTCATGTTTGGGACCAAGTATGCCCGGTGTAACGCAGATAACGACTATTATCTATGTTTACTTATCATACGTCGATACGGACGATATCGGTTTTAATTCAAATTTATAATCTAACTTTAAACAGTGGATGAAATCCGACTTAACTCATGATGATGATGATGTTGATGATGATGATGACTCACCACTTACAGTCACATTTGCTGTTTCTTTGCAGTCACAATTACTTTATGCTGCGTATAATGGATCGATGACCAATACCTAATTTTCGATACCTAAACCAATGGGTTTAGGTATCGAAAATTAGGTACCGTGTACGTTTATTGAATGATGGTAATGAATTCTATGGCAATCGCAACCTTATTGGACATCTTATAGATTATGTTTTACGACTTCGAAGTTACCTAATGAATATAATGATTGAAGTGATTAATTACTACAAGGCGAACTTTTACTGTGTTCCTAATATAAATGATCAGTAAAATACAAGTATAGTTTGCGAATAACAATTTCACAATAGACAAATTTTCGTTTCGCCTTTAAATTTGTTCTGCTTATTTAATTCAACGTTGATAATCATTTTGGATGTTACGAACAGTAATTTTATAGTTAAAATGAAAGTTTTTGTTACAGTTCACGAGAGCCAGCCGCAAGCGCGGCGCCATTCCGATGAAGACGAAATCGCTAACATGAAGGAGAAAGCCGCCATCACTGGCCGCTTTCTCACCCTCAACAAACGGCGCAGGCAACAACAAGCCCCTAAATTTCTACATTATGACGCTTTGCTGCTCGATGGCCTGCAGCTGCGTCAACTGCAGGCAAGTGATGACCCACCAAGAAGATACTGACTGTTCGTATAGATTGTACAATTACTGACCTCTACTTGACGGCGGCGAATACAAGACGTTGTTTTACCATTGCAGTTTCACAATAGTTTTTTTTTATTCCATTAATTTGTTATTTTTTGTCTATTTTTTATTTATTTAATAATCCAGACATTGCTGTTGTGTTTAATTATGATGACTGAACACGTGTTTGGCGGTATAACAAAATGTCATATAGAAATATACGTCTTAAAACATGTCTCAACGGCAACTTTATAACGTTCTGTGCTTTAAATCTCAACTGGAACTCTAGTGAAAAACTTAATTTGAACTTAAATTTTGCATAAAACCGTACAAATTATCGAATTAAGCAAATATGAATATGAAATAAATTTGAAGGCTACGGATACGGTTTTGTATGGGATGGGATAATAAAGTAATTACAACTTCGTACCGCGGTATGAGTTTAGTCCCGCCATGGTCATTCCAGAATCCTTCGGTAGCGACGAGACGTCGGCCGCAAATTTAAATGTCGATGCTTTGTATTCATGAGGCATCCCGGCTTGTGTACTTGCGGCTAGTTTAATAACGCGGCTGCATGCGCCAATTTTTATAACGGAAAAAAAAATCGAATGTGAAAACGGATTTCATATATATATATACATTTTACTAAGGTAAAACATTTCTTCCTTATGAATGGAATCCAGAATAATATGATCGTATAACCATATTAAGGAAGTAAAGAATACATTTGAATTAAGTTGAAGCACACACAACATGACGGGTGGACATTTACAAGGGTAGACCGATCAACGTCTTAAAGATCAAACTAATGACATTTTTACAAGGATCAAAACGAGCAGCATTAAATAAATAACTTCTTTTGAAGATGTTATTTTATCCGAAGAAATGTAATAATCGATCTCTTACAACTAGAGATAAAGGAACATTATTAGCCGGGTGGCTAATTCAAGTTAATTTTATTAGTTAGGAAACTAAACTAATAAATGGTTGCCTTTGACACTGAATAATGGTTCCAAAATCCAACAAGTAACGTAGCGTTTCCCATAAGTAACATTTTGTTTTTCTAATTAAATCGTGGTAAGTAAAGTAACGTATATGTTCCACTCTGATGCCAGCATCTTAACAATCTTTTAACGTTCGTAATGAAAGCAAAACCGAGTTCAAATTTATAGTATCTGGTAATCTGGGATTTTTTTTTAAATAAAAACAAAACTTACTTCAAAATCATAACATAACGTAATTAAAGGATAAAAAATAGCAAAAAGCTTCGTTTACAATATTGGTTGCCATTATAATGATATTAACAACTTTCTGAGACATGCATTCTGTTATCGAAATTAATGTGTAATTTTTGGCATATCTGCAAAACTCAATGACATTCAAATGTAAATGGGCCCAACTTGAGAATATCTCCTTTACTACAAAAGAAAAATTTTTGAAATCGGTTCGGAAATGACAACATTCTGCGGTAGCAAACATACAAAAAAAATACAACCGAATTAAGGAATTATTTTTTTTAAGTCACTTAAAAACTTGTCATTTTATACTTATACTAAATTAAAAGCGTGTTATTGAAATCATACTAAAACCTTAAATTACTTTTTTCTTTCAATGATAAAGAAATGGTTAAAAAGACCAGCTTGTGAGCTGTCTTTTTTGTGTGGCACTTCGGCTCGGTATTGGAGCTCGGTGGCCAAATGAGCACTAACACATAACACAATGTCTTGATCTGCAGCGCCCCTGTTTTTTTTTAAGAATAATGAATATTCAGCAAAAATAAAATCTCCATATTTTATCAATAAGGTAACATTTAAATTTAATTTAGATATAAAATATTCTGTTACTGTTTAATCTACTATTCGTGATGTTAACGTTTAAATCATTAGAAGCTTATTAGTTTATTTTACTAGTATTAAAAAACAAGTGCGCTGTTGATATTGATAACTTCAGCTTTAATTTTAAATTGTAACTTATTAGACTTACTTCACATCCTGCTTCGTTGTTCAATATTTTTATTTTTTTCATTTCTTTTTAATATACTTTTTCGTTTGTAACTAATTGTGCAAGCTTGCGTTTTCAGCTTACAATTATTTTATCGAGTAATTACAGCTACGACTGTCACGATAGTGATCTAGATTGTGCATTCAGTGTTGAACTAGATTATTTTTGATGTAACTTGTTTTAAATCCAATATCCATAGTGATAACTTAAACACCCGCATTAATACATGCGCGAGTTATGGTGACAAAATGGGTATAAAATTCCAAGCCGATGCAGTTTTTACTCATTGACAAGCCGCCAAGAATCTGTTAAACAAATTTGAGCACACGATTGTTTACGGCTTGCTAAGATACAGCGCGGTGCGATTGTGGAAATGTTGTGATTATTACGTGTTTATTTTACGACTGTCCCGTTATGTGGCGTGTGTTTGTAGCGTAATTAATTTAAAACATTATATTTATATTACATTATATTGATATTGAGGTACAGTTTCCTTTTTTACAAGACAAGGCACCAAACGAGTTTGGAATGAATGATATGAAGTGATCACCGACGACCGAAATATTTACAACAGGAGTAGCTGTTATTTTCAGATCATCTGGTGTTCAGTCAGCGCTTACACTAACCTTTGGGAAAGGAGCATGCTCTTTGTCAATCATTTTTAGCACAACGGATTTAATACTATCTTTATTACTTTGTCATTTTATTGGAAGATGCTGGCGATAATTCGTAGTTAGCTAGCGTGGTGCCGAGATGCGATTTAAGCCTTAATTTTTGTTGACTAACGTCTTGTTTGCTTTCTTGCAGTGCATCCTCAATCAGTCTGCGCTGTGGAAGTTCAATGTATTTGCATTGGAAAACGTCTCCGGGGGTAAGATTTTTATCTTTTATATATATATATATATATATATATGTTTTAAAAATCTTCTTCGCCACTTAACTTTTACTGTATATGTGTAAAGAAAAAAGTAATTTTGTTAATGACTCGATTTGAACAAAGTGGCGAAAATGATATTTTAAATTGACTTTCGTTTGATAGAATACAGCTTTTTTGTATTAGCTTAAATTTTTCACAATGCATAATGAAGTTTTTATTGTTATATATGTACATTAAAAATCAGTACAAATGGATGTATGAATTACATGCCTACGTTCTAGAACAATAATTTGCAACGTCATTTCGTATGTCATATGTGTCATATGGATGCAAAATGCAGTCGCACGCAGGGCCTTGTTATTTTCTAGCCGTCAGAGAGACATCTAACCGCAGTCGTGTTTTCAGCCAGTATATGTTTATTACACAAGTTCATTTCACAAAATATTAATAAAAGTTAAGTCTTAATTTTCCTAAGAACTAATTAATATCAAAATATTTTTTATGACACAACGATTAAATTGAATTGAAAAATGACAAACAACTTCTTATACACTGATTTGAAATGTATTATACATAAATTTACATTTTTTTTTTACTTTTTTACTTACATTTTTTACTTAACTATCACAATCATACGTAAGCTACAAATGGTTGACTAGCGGTCTATGATAACCATCTGTAATTTACCCGAATAAGCTCAAAAAAGTTTATAGAACTCGTTTTGTTTCCACGTCTCTTTGTAACATAGAATTGATAGATCACTTTAGAAAGAGTACACGTATATATACGTACATAAATTGTTGTATCGAAAACTATTATTCCGGCATTCTGATTTATCTTTGTTGTAATATTAGGTCCTTACATATGAAATTGACGTTAAGTACGGGAGGAATATATAGTCATTTTTTTATGTAAAATAAATTTAATTAATCAAAGTATGCACCGTTGTTATCTATGAACTTTTGCCTCATCTCATAGGTAGTTCATTGATCCCTTTACCAAAGAAACCACGGGGGCGAGAATCAATAAACTCTTTGAAGGCGGTTTGGACTGCCGGATCAGAGTTGAATTTTTTTTCTTGTAAGAAGTTGTTCAAATTTCGGAAAAAAATGGTAATCTGTTGGAACAAGGTCCGGGGAGTACGGTGGATGTCGCAGACGTTCCAATTGTAGCTCATCTAACTCAGTGGTTGTTTGTTGTGCAGTGTGTGGTCTTGCGTTGTCGTGAAGCAGCAGTGGCCTAGAGCGACTGACCAATCTCGGTTGTTTAGCAGCTAGTGCTTCCTTCATGGTTTGCAGTTGTAGACAATAGATATTTGCCGTAATCGTTTGGCCAGATTTTAGAAAGCTGTAGTGAAGCATTGTACAGTATCCACTTTTCATAACAAGTAATGATTCGATTTAAAATCCCTTCATTATTGTTTCGGTTGAGCAAAGTAACAGAGCAATCGACGCATGTTTGCAAGATCGATTCACTCAATTCATGAGGTACCCATCGTTCAAGTTTTTTTACTTTCCCGATTTGCTTCAAGTGGAT
>DWLR01001814.1:0-17058 GCA_018246295.1 Papilio alexanor hazarajatica
TTTGAAATTGCCACTGTAACTTGACCTTCGATCTATATTGTCAAATGGGCTGATCATGGTTCTACTTAGGCTGGACAGTTCGGTCGTACGGAATTGCGTGTTTATTACAAAGCGGGTCCAAAAATTAACTTTTTAAAATTTTTACAATGTTGCTTTGTTAGGTAACTAGATGTCATAAAATAATAAAAATTAGGATTTGGTAAATTTAAAAATTAATATTCACATCGATTATGAGGATTTTGAAAATGTGTTCTATTTTACTGTCACATATTGGGTAAAAAAATTCCGTCTCACTAAAAGTATGTGGCGATTTAAGTAAAATTTGATTATTTATTTAATCAACTGTATAATAATGCTACATCTGAATCGTCAAAGCACTAAAAGGTCAAATATCGAGTCCATATCATTTAAGGGCGTCCTAAGCTTTTAGGTGACATTGTGGTAGTGATTAAACGCTTTTACGCCTAAATCACTAAACCGATTTTGAGGAAATTTGGTAAAACGATAGATTTGACGAGAAAAGGAAATATGCTACATTATATTGCGAAAAAAATGGTTGAAGAGGTGAGGGGTGGGGGGGTCGTAAAACCTACATAACCGATCATCATTAAACTTTGTACACATATTCTTTAAGGTATTGGGAAATATATAGGAGAGTATTTATTAAAAAAAGTTAAGGAGCGTAAAATAAATCAATATATTATAAATGCGAATGTTTGGATGGACGCTTGTCACTAGGTAACTCCACACCAGCTGAACAGATCTGGACGACATTTAGCACAGAGATAGATTATAGTCTGGAAGGTATAGTCTTATCCTGGAACAATGTACGGTTTCCGCGCAACATTTTTCACGCATATGTATGTATATGTTTACATATAGAGACATTAATATTGAATCCAGCGCGGACGAAGTCGTGGGCAACAGCTAGTTTATAATAAATTATTTGGAACTTTTTCCATGTATTCGCCCTTGTTACTTAATAGAACTGAAAGAGAAGAGAAACAAATAACCGTTGCAATTTTTCCCAACGATATAAATGCCCATAGAAAGCTGACGCAAGCTTAAGTAGTTAGATTGTAGAGAAGCTCTTAAGACAAGAATTTTCCGATCGAATTTCTCATAAAGTAAACTCGATATCGGCAGTGTACTTTGTGAAACAAATAGAGAAACGCTAGAATAGCGGGAAATTATTGGAAAATCATTTGCGCTGCAAACATTTATTTTGTGATATATCTCTTTTCATGGTACTATTTATTTAAACAATGACATAAAAAGTAAACATTTTATCTAATATTTTAACACATAAAACCCAGTTTGCCCCAACTAAGCCCAGATAGACAGATAGATGAATAAATTAAATATAGCCTAAGCTACTTGCTGATATTACTGGATCCTATTGGTGAAAGAATTTTTTAAACCAGTTCAGTAGTTGCCGGAACAAACAATGAAACCTTTTTAATCTCTCTATAAACCGATATTGATCGGGGCATTCCCAATGGATTTCATGGCGTAACGGTTAGCATTCTGGACCCCGAATGCAGCGATCCGAGTTCAAATCTCAAAAACATTTCAAATTTCAAACATTTAAAATTTTAACAATGTTCGAAATTTGTTATTTCGGGACAATAAATATCCTTTTTTTGTGCTCGCCCATTTTATAAAAGGTGGCAAACATCTTGTCAACTTCCATGTTTCTAGGTCTAAAGTTATTGTTTTCATTTTAATAAATGTACATGAACCAAAAGCAAACAATAAATTGAACATAAAATAAAACAGAATAAAGCAAAAACGTTTTGTACCATATTAATAAACCCTGTAAACATTGTCAGTCTGATTCCGTGCTCACTTCAAATGTTACTTAATTAAATGTTGAAATTTTAATAAAAACATAAATTTTCCACGCCGTCAGTTTAAGTCCTTTTTTCTTTTGATATGTAGCTTCGCGTTTTCCCACCAGCGACTTTCCTTTTTTTTAATAATGAAACATTAATTTTCAAACAATCTGGTAATATCGTTTTACAAACTAAAATAGGAACTGTTTGAAGTGGTCTTAAAAATTTATTGGAACACAAGTTGTATTACTTAACGATTTTAATTAAACAAAGTCAAACAAAAATACGTAACTAATTAAATTAAGGTCATGAAATGCTAGTTTCGAACGCGTTGGATTTCGAATCCTTTACCCAGCGAAAACAAAGATTTCTCAAAATACACTTATAAGATCCTAAATAACTAACTAGTTAAAGCTGAAAAAATAACACCATGTACTATGATAGTGTCAATATTAAGGAAGAAATATCTGTAACAAACATTGTAAATTAAACGAAAAGAAAAGGATTAGATCTACGATTTTTTGAATTTAATGAACAAAAACGAGTAAACTTAGTTGATCGAAATTAGCTCCATTTTTTCTCTTTACGGAACTAATTCTTCGTAACTCTTAAAAGGGAAATTTGACGAATTTCCTCAAAAGTCTAAATGGTTCATGACCAGTGGTAGATGAAGAAGATTCGAAAAACAATTTCATGTTGCAAAAATGAGTGGCAGCCTAACTTATACTGACCAGAGGTGACATATTAAATTATGTATTTTTTCTAAGCCTAAGTTTTGATAAGAGCTTGTATAGAGCTTGTATACATATTCTAACAGTGGTAAAGTCCGCAATATCAACACCTTAACATCACGAATGGTACACGGGACCGATGAAATACCTCGCAGGAGACAGACGTAAAGTAGAGTTAAAGTACCTCTACTTTACGTCTACTGTTTCGTTTTAGGAGTGAAGTGTCGGAGGCCTCATTTAATACCTCTTTCCCTTACCGTAAAGTAAAGGATGGCGTTTACTTTTTATAAAAATTTGATATAATGGGGAAAATCATAAATAGGAAAAGAGAAATGTCCATTTTTCTGTCCATCCCCTCCTCTGTCAATTAAAGGTTGGCAATGCATCTGCAACACGCATTTGCGATGCGATACCTATGGATAGCGGTAACTTAAGTGACCAATTGCTCGTTTGACTTCTTGTATAGACAAAAAACATGTTTCTAAGAAAACATCAAACATACTCAACATAATATCGGAGCAAACAATACATGATGTGTTATAATAAAGACGTTCGAATGGAAAATGAAAAATTTCAAAATATAAAGTATTCCGATTTATTTGTTTGTAGTTTTGACTATTCGTGAGCTCCATTTGGACATCGACATAATTAAACGTGTGGTGCCAGTTGACAACTCGTGTGAAGTTTGACTTAAAGCCAGAACCGCACAGCACTGCCGTTTTTATGTCCCTGCTAAGCAATTTGAATTTTTTGCGTGTAGTTTGTTTTGAAGTTTAGTTTATGAAATCCCTATTCTAAAAGACTGAAAATTATGTTAAGATACTATATACAGTGTGTCTGGTCATAAACAAACGATAGTTTAAGACCATGAAATATATTTTTCCTCATTTTATCGGAAAAACACCTCTATACATTTAGGGATCTCTCACCCCTATTATTATAAAGGTTATTATTAATATTATTATTATTATTAGTATAATTATTAATCAAGTTATAACCTATCCTATTTCTTAAGTTGGACCGAATTACATATTAAAGCGATTAAATTTCATCATGATCAGCTTAGTACTTTCGGAGTTTATCCCGGACAAATAACGTGGTAGAGATTTTTTTATTTGTACATATAGAAGTAATCTTTAAACATAAATTACTGACTCAGATTTTTCGCTGTTAAAATATGTTAAACTTAAAATACATAAATACAGCGTTATTCAGACATCTCTTATTCACAATAAAGCTGTCAAAATGTATTTTGAGTGTGAAAGCATTATAACAAAATCCATTACTCCGGCCGATGTGGCGGTGAAAATTACTCAAGTATTAAAGAACACCTGGTCTGAAGAGATAATTTCATTATGCTTTTCAACATCAAAGTAATGATGTAAAATTGTCCGATACATGAATGATTGAAATTAAGTGAAATGAAATAACTGGAATTATTTATTTTTATTATTAATTTATGATCTTTAATTTTTCAAATTAAATTTATAATATTATAAATTATATGATCCTTAATTACTAAAAAAAATATTAATTTAAAGGATCTGAAAGTACAAAATGCAAAATGAATTAAAATACATTTGAATTTTACCATAAATTGAAATTCAAATGTATTTTAATTTAGTTTGCATTTAATATTTCGACTATTTTTAGTTGTTATATCCTTATTTTCCTTATTTTAACATAACATTGAATCAAAAAACATCGTTTTTATATTGTAACATATTTTTATATTGTATTTCACAAAATCTAGTTTTGGCAAAGATATTAAAGAATTAATTAGCATCTAAATGTAATACAATAGCAACTTATTATGTCTAACAATAAAGGCGTTTTATTTAAACATTAAATTTAACGAAAACTACTAAAGCCATTACGTAGATAACCGATTAGTCTGTACAAGAATTAAGCCCTTTACAGTATTATATAAATATATGAGTACTGCTCATGCTAGTATCCTCTTGCGATCTATAAACAAAATCCATATAGCGTAAAAATAGTAAACAGTTTTAATATGTTTGCAAGTGTATAACATTTTAGATAAATAGGTACAGGCGTGAAGTAAATGAATTCTGCGTTTCGTCTGATGAGTGAGGTGCCGGATGTCCATTTCTAGTCCTCTTCCCCTTCCCATCCTTTTCTTAGAAAGAAAGGATGGAAAGGGAAGGTGGATTTGATGGAGGGAGGATGGATAAGAAAATGAAATATCATTAATCTGTTTATCCCCTCCTCTATCCATTAAAAGTATTCCACGCATCTGCAACTCATTAGTTTGTTGCAGTTGCCTATGGTTAGCGGTCACTTATCAGCAGGTGACTTGCTTGCTCGTGTGCCACCTTCTCCCATAAAAAAAAATTCTCTAATCGTTTTTGTATGTAAAATTTTACTTTCATGAAATTACTTTAAGATGGCATATATACACTGTAGCTGTGAAGCGTTAGTAATTGGATGGAAGTTGTTAGAAAATAAGCTGTATAAAAACGATAACAGCCTTGTATCGGGTCCGAGTACAATACGTCATTGTCAGGCTCAGTAGAAGAGTACCATGCACTCTCTGTGATTGCCTTCTGTCTATTCGCCAGGCAGCGATTACAATGTAAATCCTTCACATTTTTTTTTTCGTAATTACTTCTAGTAAATTAAAGTGATACGGATTGCTATTGCGAATATATTCAATGACTAGTTACAAATGCCGATTGGTCCGATAATATTATTTTACTTATTATGAAAACGAAAAACGGAGCTTATCATTTAATGTTATCCATTTCTTAAGAAAAATGAAATAACTCCGTACACATTGTAAAATGGCCCGAAATGTTTTTATTATGCGAGTGTTTCATATTAATGTTCTCATATAACAGTTGTTTTTGAAGCTGCTGTCTTAATTTTTAATGTGAAGAACGAGCCAACATCTTTTCTTACGACGCACACAATATCCCAAGTTATCCAAAGTAGCCATTTGTGGATTGTTGTATTCTTTGTTTTTTTTTAATAATTAAAATTGTTCTATTGTTGAAAAGTATGATATGTATATATAATATGTAATATGTATAATATATATAGAGATATAAAAGTATAGTATTCCCAAGGAGGGTTGGCGTCAGGCAGGCGGCTGGCCGTAAAACTATAGCCAAAACCAGTTGCAGTATGGACTAGAGAAGAGTCCAGGATATATGGAAGAGTAGTAAATACTGTGCCGACCCTACGCAAGTGGGAAAAGGGCAGAATGATGAAAAGTATAATATGCCAACGACATCAAAGATCGTCGGTTATCTATTTAAGCGAATATAATATATATTAGATTGAACTAAGTGTATTGAACTATTTTCATTGCGTTTTTTTTTTAAATGTTAATGTTCCAGAAGTTTCGAGCAATTAATTCATAGTACTTATGGACTCGGGGGTATAAGTTGACGTCTCGATGGCTATGTTGCTGGCGAAGTGACATGGCTTGCTTCATTGGGGATTTAATTTTAATAGTCACAGTATCACAAGCAGGTGGTAGCTCCCGGCCATTCGATGGGTCTTAAGTTAGCATACGGTCATCAAACCTGTCCACAATTATAAAGAATACATATTGGTCATTCAATTACCCTCTATTAAGAAGAATAACATTTTCATTTCATAATAAGATTTTCCCCCGTAATTACAAACAAAAGAATCTAGATTTTTTTTTATTTTATTTATCCAATACATTAAATAACGTCGAGAAATTCTCACGGGAAAACAAAAGCTTTGTGATGTTACAGTTATTTGTAAATTAAATGAGAAATGTTAAAGTTTTAGCAGTGTGTAGAATGGTTTTATACTATTTTTAAATATACATTCCTAGTTCATGCGAAAAGTTTCAAATTGTCACAGAGAAAGAATTCTTGATTAAAGTAAGATTACCCGCAACATTTCGAGCTACAAATTCAGAAACTATAAATGACATATAAATCTCGCTTTTGCTGTGTTATCTACTCTTACGTCTATTCTTTTAATATAGGTTACATTGAAAGTTGGTTTAAAGTGAATACGGAATTCATCCCGGATTTCTTTTCGGACTATCGGTTATTTAGTTTTAACTTTGATGTAAGAAAACAGAACAGAAAAAACAACGAATAGGCTCTTCTAACATCCTCCTCCATAAATTGTAATTCTCATGTTGGAGGGTCGTGACCAACTCCATCTATGACCTTCGTCCTCATAATGTTACGTCATTTTCACCTGTCTCCGGCTTCTAGGAGAGCATCTTCTTCTTCTAACACATCATTCAATAAATTACACATCTTGCGTGTTTACAGCAGAGTCAATAGCAGGTTGATTGCAGCTGGCATTTTATGCCAAGATTTCCGTCATATGAATTCCGGGTCGACTGGGAAAGTTTACCACTCATGGAATAACAGCGTGAAGGTATTACTGTATTACTTCTAACTAGTGAGATACTGTAGGTCCCATCCCCTTCTTATCCACAAAAGGAAAACGAGCAGCGAGTCGCCTAATGTTAAGAGATCACCATCCATCGTCCACGAAGACCCGCAACACCAGAGGAACGTTCAGTTCGTCTGTACGTTCGAATATGTTCTTTTCTAGAAGGACGAATTAGCCGTATATAAAGGAGATGGGGCCATCATCTCCTTTTCATTATTTACTCCCCCTCTCCCGTTTTTGACAGACATCTCTAACACTTTTGATTATTATTAAGTATATTGGAAAGCGGTTAGTCATTTAAGATCTCGTGAGCTGCATGATAGTTTGCCTTTTTTCAATACAAAAAACCATTCACAAATGTCATGACTGATGACTGATGTTTAGAACACAATTTACCAAATAAATTGAATACTAACAAAAGTGAAGCGAATTCAATCTATTGTTGTCTAAACAAACAATTTGCCAACAACTTACTCAGTATCCGATTATTTCCCGATTCCTCGCGACATCGTGACGCGATGCGCAAAGTTAAAGACGACACACCTTTGCTTTGGAAGATATTTGATTGTTTAGTTTATTTCTTCGAATTTTTACTTTCAACTGAAGGAATCCTCAAAAGTCATGTCATCAAAGAATTCTACGGGATATTTACTAACCTTTTTTGTTTATGGGTTGGAAGAAAAATTACTGTGAACTCAGATCGAGGACCATTGTTTTTGTGTCATGAGCGTAATGTTTTTCGGGGGTACGTATTTATGTATGTATGTCCGTTGCATTGTGACCTCCTGTAGGTCGACTGGACGTCGATCATTAGAATCGGCTTGAACAATTTTGATGAGTGAGGTGTCATTCAATTCGTACTCATCCCAATAATTATAAGTGTCTAATAGTTTTATCATAGATGTTTAGACAGTCGAGTATATTCGTTTTTGAAATGTACTATTGCTTGTTTCATTAACATCTGATACTCGTAGTAATAAAAATATACATAAGTACGTAATAGTATTATTTTGTACTGGTCAAAATAATAAATTAAAGAGAGTCTATTATTTCTTGTCAATTAAATAATAACTAATCTTTGAACCCAAAATGTAATCCAATTAGCCAAAAGTACTGCTTTCGGTTGGTCCCCAAAAGATAAAGATCTAATTTTCGTAGCAACATTAAACTTAATTACTTTGACAAACTTTGTAGGCTTAAGCTATTTATGCTTGTTTGTGTGTAGTAAAATGTAATCTGATATTGTGGTAAGATTTGCTAAACTATTTTATTTCGAGTAGAATTTAATTCATTACATATCGGTAAGAGTTGGTACTGATACCCAAGTTAATGTCGTGTCGCGTCTTTAACAGCTTCGATAGTTTACTTACTTTTTAAATAAATATTTTTAAATGGAACAAAGAGAAAAAATTTATTGGAAATTTAACGTAGCTTTTTATCTGTTCGCTCGTTTGGTACCTTATAAATATTCAAAACAGATTCCCATTTCTTATGCACGTTTACCCGCGTAGGATAAAAATTTGAATATAAGGCAGTGATGGCGTACGCCAAAAGATAAGGTCACATCAATAGTTTTTTTTTATTTTATTTATAAAATGATTTAAGAACTTTACAAAAAGATTCTTTATGAGTCTCTTACATAACCTAATCTAAAAACACCTTTCAAAATTAATATTAAAATGACCGTTTATTCTTTTTCTTTTTATATCACGGTGTTATTTTAAAGGATCAAAAACAACCACTCGCAATAAGGAAAGGATCAAACTTGTAAAACAACACAAGCGAGTTATTGACTAACTTCTGCGGATAACCTCAATACCAACACAGTTTTATCACTTCTAGTTCCTTTACTTGTTATATTACGAAGAAATATTTCTTTTTCAATTATAGTACAATATTATGAACTTAACCAATATATATATATAAATTTGTTCTATCTCAGTAATATAAATGTTCGTTTATTTTACCCTATCTTAATTTTTGCGAGTCTTCAACCAATATCGATTACTATGGTTTCACTGCGTACATTTCGGTTTCTTACATTCCGTAATATGAGTGCATAATGTCACTGCATCATTGTAAACATCATTAGTTTATAACCTTGGTACCTACATTATAAACTGTCGTAAAATTCTGAACGAACAATTTTATACAGTTAAAATTTTTATATTTTCTTCTGTTTAGTTTGTAATATATCGACGTCAAATCGTCGAATCATGAACTAATTGTCTTATTTTACATTGTTACGGTAGAATGCTAATAGCAAAAAGCTAGAACTGAAATATTAAAATATAAAAAATAAAAAAATTATCTTAAAAAAGTGATTATCAAAGAAAAAAAATGCTTGATTGCTTGAAATGATTACTCCTGGTTACAGCTTTTTTCACGTTAGTTTAGCTAGTGAGATTATAAAGTAACGAACAACTTTACAGCTTTTTTATATAAATTCATTTTCGAACGGAGCGCAAACACGGTGTGTATTTTATGTAAGTTTGTAAACTATAGCAATACAAATTCTAACTCGTAACACAAAACGTTATTGTGTTTGTTCTTTGGTAATGCTTTCTTATTAGCGGATTTCCTCGATAAATTTTACTTTGTGACATTTTGTATAAAACCCGACTACTCCATTTTTTTATTAAGGAAAAGGCAAAAAACAAGGTCAAATGGACCTGCCAACAACTAAAAATAAGTATCTGCTGCAACTAAATAGATGCCCTGTATATAAAAGATTATGATTATGACACCTACTCATCTGCTGCCAGAAGGTCTCCGCCGAACAACAGCTACCGCAAGGGTGTAACCACGATGCGAAACTAGAAACAGATTACTTGATTTTCCACGACCTCATAACTTTACTAGCCTTCGCTTCGGGTCCTATAATTATTAAACGCCATTCTGTTACCACCCGGGTTTCCTTTCTTTTCTATATCTACCCATTTGAGGGTTTAGTCACTGACCCACAGCGTGAAGGCAATGCCTTAGCCCTGACGGTTGGACGGAACAACAAACGGACGGTGGCGGGAATCAACCAAACATAATATATTGTTATCATTAAATTTTTCCGTCAACTGTACCTGCACAGTAACTGTCATGCGGTTCTACTTTCTTACATCCAGACTCAATACAAACAGATATGTTCACGCGCACAAATGTTTTTCTTGGGTGGGAATCGAACCCACGACCTGCGGTGAGAAAGACAAGTGTCTTACCACGCCAACCGGTCATTCCTTTCTTACATGGAGGTATAGAATTAATCAGATGGAACTGGCTTAATACAGTTATAGTATGGGATTATTTAATTAAAAGTAACTTCTCTATACTTAATTAATTTTACCGCTGGCAAAGGGAACTTAATTAGCCTTAAGGTAAAAGTCGATATAAGTTTGCGCGGGACTCGCCCAGAATTATTAAACACACTAGAGTGAATATCGATCGTTGTATACCGATATTAGTAATTCACAAAGAGGTGCAGATATAATATATAATATATAATATAAAATATTTAATGTATAATATATAATAAGTGGCAATAAATGTTACACATCGGCTGTTGGGAAAAAAATCGGCTTCGTCTTTGTCACACACTACGTATGTTATTTTTAGTGCTTGACCTTATAATAGACATGTATACGGGTGTTATTTACGTTAAAGTTAAAGTCGTTATTAATAATTACCTTGTGTTGTATTCAACTAATGTACATTTAATAACCTCTTTTCCATTAAAAAAAAACTAGAAACTCCTAATAATCCAAATTTTTAAAGCGCATGTTAAAACGTAGACTTTTAAAAATTTTAAAGTTATTATTTAAGTAAATCTTCAATTTAAAGTTGCAGTTATTTATCATAGTCAGTTGCGACATGCTTTGAATTTAATTCAGCTAGCTAACTACATCGAGTTTCTTGGAAACTTGGAAATGCTTACTTTTGACACTTTGTAAGTAATGGTCGAAATATGTATAAGATACACAGATCTATAATAGATCAAATTAATGAATGTTCTTTGTAGCGTCTCCATATTTATGTCCTTTTACTTAAAAACTACATAACATGTAACCTGTATTATGTATTAAAAATAATAATATTAATATCTAAGAAGTGGTGCACATTGATAGTTTAGATTTGGCATTCGAAGAGGCAATTACTTAAAAAGTTCTTGATGCCAAAGTTTCTACAGACGACTTAACATCCTCCTTCTCTGTAGGACGTTCAAAAGACTTTCCTACCATTTGCAAAATATGGTGTCAAATGTCCAATAACCATCATGGATAAGACTACAGTAAAATAAATTTATATTCATCATAATAGTTCCATATAATTATCGATAATTTATTGTATCTATTGTTGAAATTCTAACCTAACTTGCAACTCCTCCGAATAAAGTATTTTCTTACTACATTACCAAAGCAATAATCATCATAGCCATTAACAGTCGTAGTTTCATAAATCAAATGTCAGTACAACTTTGAAACTTTTATAGCATTGTAAATCGATGCTTCCATTTCATTCCTATTCCACAACGAACTAAAGTGTCCTCGTTTTGTGTACAAATAAACGATTCGACTTTCTACAATGTATGTTGTTATCAGTAATTTGAACAAGGTTACATTTTTAAGACGCTTTTATTAGTTTCGCATTCGCAATCTATCCATCTATGTATCTTTCTATCATCTGTATAACGGAATCTTTCAATGTAATTTTTTCCAACTTACATCCGTTCGAAATCTCAAATCCAATTATGCTACTAATAATATAATAATAATAATAAAGCCTTTTATTCCATAACCCGCAATTTTACATTTCAAATGTTCTTTTTTTTTAGTATACTTGTAATAACCTAAATTGTTAATTAAAGTTAGAGTATTTAAATTTAGTCTGATTTAATTCCCCCAACCTTTTCCACCTTTTTTTATCTTTGCCCTGTCTGATCCAATCTCTCCCCACTACCTGCACGATGTCGTCCTCCCAGCGCTGCTACGGTCTGCCGGCTTTTCTTATTACTGATTTTTCTGATTTCTTATTACCCTTTCATTTGGCAGTTTCTATTGTCCATCTTCTATCAATGAAACGTGCGATGTGACCAGCCCATTGCCACTTTATTGTTAGTGCATGTTTCAGTGCATCCTCGTATCTCGTCATCGTATCGTACGTATCTTCTCACTTCGTACTTTATGACCTTTTCTAATCCGTAATATGCTTCTCTCCATTGCTTTTTGTGTATTCTCTATTTTTTGTTTAATATATTTTTTGAATACCCAGGTTTGACAACCAACCAAAAGAAGTCATGGCAAAATACATGTGTCCATTACAGTTTATTTCATATGTAGGCTATAATTACCTTTTAATATTTCTTTCAACGACCAAAATTTTTTCCATGCTAAAGATATTCTTCTCCTTACTTCTTCAAAGTTATTATTCGCATTGAATGAGACTTGTTTTCCTAAATAAATATCATTGTCTACATATTCTATTACGTGTCCATTTACTTGTATTGGTCTTTTAAAGCTGTTGCTCATTATTTTTGTCTTACTTGCGTTCATATTTAGTTCTACTATTTTGATTTGTGTATCCAGTGTCGTTAGCATTTCTTCTAAGTTCTTAGGTGTTTCAGCTAGTAAGACAATATCGTCTGCGGATCGTAAGTAATTGAGGTATTTACCGTTTACCAGTATGCCTTTATATGTCCTATTTATTTTGCTGAATATATCTTGCAGAACCGCTATGAAAAGTTTTGGTGAAAGCGGTTCGCCTTGTCTTACGCCTCGTTCAATTTTGAAAGGTTCTCCACTAGTCTCAAGTTTTACTTTGCTTGTACTGTTTTCATATATGTTTTTTTATTATATTGATATATTTTTGGTCAATTTTTAGCGAGTTGAGTGCCTTCCAGATGGAGCTATGACTGATGCTGTCAAAGGCTTTGCTATAGTCTATGAACGCCACATAAATAGGGTCTGTTGAATTCTCTGTATTTTTCTATGACTTGTTCGATTGCAACTCATTATTGATGCGATTAAAACTTTGTTGCATATTTTATCACGTTTTGTTTTGTCTGTTCGTTCTGATACATGGTTAAGGTAATGTATCCATTTCTTGTGTGTAGTTAGTTCCTTGAATGCCCTTTTTGTACTTCTGAATTTTTCCAAATTTTTTGTTATTATGTTAGATCTGTAATAGTCTTTTTTATTGATTTCTTTGTTGTTTTGTACAATTTGGTAAGTTCAGTTTTCATTTCATTATTCTTGTTTTTTGTTCTTATTAATTCAGTGCGTTTTTCAATTAATGAAACTGTATCTTTGCTCAATATTTTGTGTGTTTTAACTTCTGCGGCCAATTGTGGTTTTAGTCAAGTATTATATTTTCAAGTTGATAGTAATAGGTATGTATGTCGGTAACTTTGCTTAGTTTGTCTAAAATTATTATATTCTCTGTGAGGTTTTCCAAATAGTTATCAATTTCTTTCTTTGTTTTGGGTCTAGTTTTTTTGTTTTGAAAATTTATTCTGGACATTTTCTGTGATTTTTGGATAATGGTAGCCCTAACAAGCCTGTGGTCATACATTTGATACAATTCTTGGAGTATTTGTCATTATAAAATTTTCGATTTCATTAGTAGTTCTTTTATCCGGAGATATCCAAGTCCGTTTTCTATTGCTCTTCTTTTTAAAGAAGATATTCATTACCGCTAATTTATACTCCGAAGCATATCCTATTAGTCTTTCGCCTCTTTCATTTCTTTATCCGAGGCTAAATTGACCTATGATTTGGTTGTTATCAGTTTTTGGCGGCCTATTTTTGCTTTGAAATCTCCAATTACCAGAACTTTTTCATCTATTAGGGAGTGGGCTTGATTTAGATCTTCATAGAATTGACGAATTTCGTCTTCATTTCCACTTTCTGTTGGTGCATAAACCTGTATCAGAGAGATTGAAAAGTTATCCAGTTCTAGTTGTAAGAGTGATATTCTTTCTGAGATACCTGTAAATTTTTTTATTTTATTTTTGTGCTCTTTTTTAAGAAGGAAACCTACTCCGTGCAGACCTTTTGTTTTCCCTATATAGTACAAGACATAGTCCTGGTATTCTTCAATGTTACAGCGTACTCGTTTGACTTCTGACAGGCCTATTATGTCACAATTAATATATTTGAGAGCAAAAGTTAATTCTAGATATCTTTCAATCGATGACAAGGATCGTACATTATAGGTACAAACTTTTAGTGTATTTTGGATTGTCCTTCTGTTGTTGCTATTTATGTTGTTATTGTTATTTTTGGTTGGAGGGTTTCGGTCTTCTTCCCCCACGGTGACCAGCCGGGTTGGGGTGCTGATTTTTTTTTTTTAAATATGTTTGTTGTTTGTTGAAAAATTTTTGATCCGGTTGTCGATGCATTTTAGTTTTTTATATCTGAGTGGGATAAAAAAGATGAAGATCGTCCTCTAGTAACATAATCGGAAATGTTATTTGTGTTTGTCTTCTTGAAAGCTGGTCTGGTTGTGCTTTTTTGTCATTAGGTGACTCATTTGGATCTCTTTTTCTCTTGATTAGGTTGGTTTCTTTTGAATCTTTTACTACCAGTTTGTCTTTCTTTAAGTAAGCAATCTTACCCTTCTCTCTCTCCTGTAGTAGCTGAGGCATAAGCTCTTTTCTTTTAAGTAGTACATCTTTAGAGAAATCTTCCTTAATCGTGATATTTGATTTGTTTGAATTTTCTTTTTTATTTTTATTTCAAAGGACTAAGTTTCTTTTCCATATTGAAGTAAAACCAACTAGTAAAGGGCATGTTTCTTTACTTTTGGCCCCTAATCTTCTGACTATATTTATTTCGTAGGGTTGTATAGTCCTCTTAGTTTTTTTTTCAATTGTCGATTTTGTGTAGTCAATTAAGGAACCCTCTTGTTCCGTCTCACTTACTCCGAAAAATATCAAATTATGTTGTCTTTTACTATCTTCCAGGGAATCAATTTTATGTTGTAAAGTTTCAGTTTTAGTTTTTAAGATCTTATTTTCTTCTATGATTGATGCAAGTTTCTCATCCATACTTTGCAATACACTTTTAGTTACTGATTATGTAATTTCTATTGTTTGTAAGAACAAATGTCATTCATTTGTTCTTTTATCTTGTCGAGGAGTAAATTCATTTTATATTCCATTATTAAGTAGTAAGTAAAGTTTTTTTAAGGGTAATTCTACTGTTTTATTTAAACTGGCGGCACTGAACTGGCACATATGTCAGTTTCAGGTAATTTGACGTTAAAAGGTAGCCGTAGGTGATAGAATACTCTGACCATAGATTGTAGAAGTTACGTAGATTGATGTTGTTATGTTGGTACTCACTGTTTGCGGCTAACTTCACAATTCTTTTCTAACCTCAAAATCAGCTTTGCATTTGGATTATTTCCTCTTCATTTTGGTTTTTCTTGATGATTATTATCGGAACAGAACGTTAATAATCTGCCTTAACCGTTGTTTACTACCTTCGTGGCAAAGTAATGAATTTTGAACTTTTCAAATAGCAATTTTAGGAGCACAAGCAGTGTGTTTCTTATGACAGACCGCTTTATGCTACTAATACAATTTATAATTACTTCTTAGTTTAGATTTAAAAAAAAACTTCAATTTTAAGTTTGTCGATGAGTTAATAACCAGAGCTGTGCGTGTTTTTTAAGCTATTAATAATTAAGAAATAAGTGTGCATGAAATATCGTCAAATATCTACCATTATTAGTTAATATATTAGTATTATTAGTTATTAGTTATAATTAGAAGTTAAAACGGAGCAACTGATGTATTTTAAATTAACAGCCAATAATTGTCAAAACCAAATAACGGTTCATTACATATTGATAACATTGATCAACAATGAATAACCAGCCAATGTGATATTTTTTTAAGTGTACGTTAAGCGTACGTTAACTACGTAGTTAATAATTGAAATAACACACGGTTTAAATTAAGCGCGCAAAAGTATCGGTTATTGGTATGTGAACTTCACATTTTTAATTTAATTAAAAAAAATAAACAGTTACATTATAAATTAAAAAATAAGGTAGGTACGTATGATAAATTAATTTAATTGGAGCTTGGAGTACTCGGGTTTTTTAGTAATCATGATGACGTATATAATTTCCTAATTGAAACAATTTTTTTCAATCGTTATCAACACCCGTAATTGTAATTTCCATAGATTACGATAATTTCGCCTTTCCTTTCTTAATTTAATCCTAACATATACTTCATAGTTATTCTAGTGTAAAAGCAAATGACTAGGCCGATAAGAATGGCGCCCAATAAAAAAATTGTAGCAAAACAACAAACAAAAAGATATTAAGCAAATTGACGTGACATGTCAAACTGTCAAGGTTTTGTAAAAGATTTTTTTCAGTTAACATTTCGCTGTCACTTTATATTTGTCTACTGAGATTACAAACTGCTGCAGTTTATAACATATGGCATATAGGCGAGAAAGTTGCATGGGACTTTAAAATAGAAATCCGTAATCTCTGTCTACCTTCTTAAGGATTCGAGTAAAGATAATTTAAATTTTAACTATTATATCTGTAATCTTTCTTTAGTTTTTTACGATTCTCATTTAATACCTTCAAAGGTTCAACAAGTACTATATACAAAGGTAAAACAAATATAATTTTAACAAATGTTCCTTTTGATCTGAGATTTAATGTTCTTAATATTTTTCTAGTGAACACTGAACTTTCTAACAAGAAATCCTAATAAATAACGTCGGGAGAAAGCTTCAAAGCAAAAAATATTAATAAAAAGATCTCCTTTAAAAATATTAAAGTAATGTATTACTTTAATATTTTTATATTTAAGCTATTGACTGAAATAGATTCGTTTATATTAAATTGTTTTTCTTATATCTTGACCACTAAACAGAAGAAAGGTATCGTGTATAGAGATTATAGCATAGTCTCTTTTTTCTTAAAATCTCCCTTTTTCTCACTTCATACAAGACACAAACTTTAAAGATTGAAGCTTATGCTAAGTACGAGGTATGCCTTTTAAGTTTTGTCCTGTGAAAAAAACACAACTAGAACTTTTTATTGTTTTTCAAAGTATTCAC
>DWLR01001815.1:0-17055 GCA_018246295.1 Papilio alexanor hazarajatica
CGCATAAATAATTTTGGTAAGTTTTAAGATACATGAATTCGTAAATTGGAAACTCATTAGTAAATCCAGGGAATCGTACGCACGATCGCCATTATTTTAATAGCGTTATTGCAATATTGACAAAAATATAAATAAAACAAACACGTGATAATAATATCATTTAATAAATTATATTTTCTTGTGAGCCATTTATTATGTTGAAATATTTTTATCTAAGACGGATAACCTTTTTTTACAAAGTTTTAAACAACATTTACCCTTATATAAAACATGAAGTGAGAAATAATGGTTTGAAAAGTAATATGGAAAATGAAAAAAAAAGAACTAATTTTCACAGATTAAAAAGTAATGAAACATTGTGGAATTTGCTTAAAAATTAATCTACGTCAAAAGATTCCTAACAGTGATATTCATTAAAATCCCTTGAAAATATCTAAATAAAATTTCCTAAGTTCCCACTATTATATTTATAACACATTATTACTTTATATCACTCCCTTTTTTTATCAACAATTAATTTGTTGTACATAAAAAGTTTTAACAGAAAAAGATTGAATAAAATAATTTATTATTACATTCATTAATCTGATGCAATATATTGTAACATAACAATCTACACAGCACGAAAAAGACCTTCGAACGTAAAAGTAATTAACTTCAAAATAATTCAAGCAAAAAAAGTCGTCACTTTTAGACACTATTTATTGACAACCGAATATTATTCGATTCGATGGTTCACATCTCATGTTGCAATGACATCTGTCAAAACTGTCAAAGTTATTTTTTGATGGCAATTTGTAAAACTTAGAAACAAAAAATATATCTAATCAATGCGTGTATTATAAGGTTAAATAAGTTCATATTAGCTTCGATTTCAAAGTTTGACAAATAGATTATAATCACTAAATTAATTTCGACGTAACGTCATTTTTTTATCTGTCCAAGTAACAAGTGACGTTTAGATTGTCAAAAGTATTATAAATATACTGGCGGGATAATCAACTCTATACCTTGCACCGAAGGTATTTAATTGCGCGGCGCTATCTCGTGGTGTTGCAGAGGCGCGCCGGGGTGCAAGCCGCGTATGAGCGACTCCAGATTATTCCTGTAAATATCCCCAGTGAGCTCCTCTAAACCAACTTCGGGCTCCGACTTCGCTTGCTTTGTCGCCTCGTCAACTTCCTTGCGGACTTGCGCGTCGATTTCCTGTGTATTGTGAAACAAATATGTATAACAATATGATACAGGCCGGAATTGTAGTTCACAAGGAACAGTTTGGGCGTCGATCACGAAATGGCAAAGCTACACTTTTTATTGACATTTAGACTTTGTAGATGAAGGCTTACTGTCGGATTACTCTATTATTATATAGACACAGATGTAGCACATGTAGCTATATACTTAGCGCAAGCACTAGCTAAGTATATTAGCTAGATTGGCCCTACTGGGGATATCATAACGTTTCAAAAATTGAAGAATTTTGAAGTACAAGTCTTGACAACCAATTTTACATGAAGTTTTTGTGAAGTCTATAGTTTTCATAGATCGTAGAGACCTACCTTCAGTTGGTCAGGGGTGACCAGTTCCCTGCTGAGGATCTTCTCCTTGAAGGAGGTGATGGGGTCTCTAGTCTGGCGCACCTCTTGTACTTCATCGCGTGTACGATACGAGGTGCCGGGGTCCGACATCGAGTGGCCAGAGTACCTATATGTCTCCATCTCCATTACTAAAGGACCTGAGGAGATAAAATATGTGAGATATATTAAAGCCAAGTTCATGCTAATCCAAATATCTCATTTTCTTCCGTGCTTTCTTTAAAACAATTTGGAATAATCTGACATCAGATCTGATATTTATTTTATGGTCCCACCAAGCTACATTGTTCCAAATGAATTACTACTTTTCGGGTTCTTATCCACCTCAGCCTATGATCGTCCACTGCTGGACTTAGGTCATGATGCGATCATTGGGGGGAAAGTATGTTCCACCATACTAAGAAAAGGACGATGCTGCCCATCCTCCGGTAGTCTTTACATCCAGACTCAAGACAAACAGACATGTTCATGCACACAAATGTTTGTCTTGGGTGGGAATCGAACCCACGACCTACGGCGCGAGAGGCAAGTGTCTTGCCACTGCGCCAACCGGTCAGTCCACATCATCATTATAAATTATATGTATCCACAGATAATTTATAAAAAAGACAAAGAAAGAATTATGAAAGTAGTACAATTAATATTTATTCTACAGCCATGGGTTTCACAAATAAATTTGAATTGCAGTACAGTATTCTTACAGTAAGTGAATTTTATAAATTATTTGCGAAATAAAGCTGAAAAAACACATTTCTGTTGAAAACTATATCATCTATCATATCTAAGAGAATATTCATACCCTTCCCGCTACTGCAGTAGTCGATGGCGTATCTTGTCGCCTCCCTAGTAGCAATGACGTCCATGCCATCAACCCAGATGCCGGGAACGTAATCCCCACGGGAGTAGTAGTCAGTGCTGGCCGACGATCTATCCACACTTGTGCCCATACCTATAGATAATATATTTAAAAAAACATTTCACATTAGCACTGACAAAAAATGTTGTACTTCTATTGAAACAACAATTACCGACATGTTGGGGCAGTGGTTTTCAACATTTTTGCACTAACATACTCTTTGCAAATGTGTGGCACCTTTCCATATTTACATGCAAAATGTTTGATAGTAGAAGTGACATTTACGAGTAATAAATTATGCATCATTAATCTATTAAATGTATTTAATATTGTGTAACAACATAACATAGAAACGCATAAAATAAAAACGAGGAACTTACAAATTAGTGTGCAATTTGACCTTGATAATAAATTATCTTATTTGCAAATTTCGCAACACACTTGACGGATTATAGCACCTTACACACTGAGCAACTCACTGTGTAAGATTTTTGAATCATCCAATTATATTATTAACTAATTAATGTCTTACCGTATCCATTGTTTTCACAGACAAACACACAAGGAAGGTCCCAAAGCTTGGCCATATTGTATGCTTCAAACAATTGGCCTTGGTTGGCCGCTCCGTCGCCATACAGAGTAAAGCAAACCCCACCGTCGCCACGATATTTGTGCGCCAATGCAATACCAGCACCTAGTGGAGCCTAAAACAAGCATAAGTACGTTGCAAACTCTTTTTAACGTCATTCGTTTAACAATAAATTCCATATAACATATAAATGACCACAGTTGCTTAGTTTACATTAAAGCAAATAAGTTACTGTTATAAATAAGACATTTGTTCATGTTTATACTTCAATAAATATTTACTGTCTACAGTATTTTTTTTTTTTCAGTTTATGTTATGTTCCAACTAAACCTTTGAAGTGCCAAAATTAAAAATTATTGTGAATATGGTTATTTTTCCTTCTTCACTCAAAAAATATATAACTCTCTATAACGACAAAAGGCTCAGTCCCCTTGCGTTTTCTTACAAAGTTTGTTCCTTTTTACACATTTCTTATATACTAATACGTACACATGGTTTTTAAATTATTATTGATAAATACCTGAGCTCCAACAATACCGTTGCCACCATAGAAATTTGTGCCATATAAATGCATGGAGCCACCTTTGCCTCTTGAACAGCCAGTTCTGCGTCCGGTAAGCTCAGAGAGTACACCCAGAACACTGACTCCCATGAGATGAGTCCATCCATGGCAACGGTAGGCGGTGATCACAGAGTCTACATCACGCATCGCAGCTCTCATTCCAACGGCCACTGCCTCTTGGCCTAAACAAAACATTCACATATATAGAAGACATTTAACTCTTTTCATGAAAACAATTTCATGATGATTGTATAGGTTTTAAGGTTCAAATTTGGACTTTAATTGACCAATTCTAGCATTTTGCAAATATAGTTAAGCTTTTGAGAGGTGAAGGTTCCCCAAGAATTTATTTATTTTTCGATTTTGTTTTTTTTTTGGGCAAAAATTTAAGACTATCCACAAACAAACCTCACGATTATATGTTGTATATAATTATTACAGATGCTGATTAAAACAAATTACTGGGGTTATAATAACTTGTTAGAACCATCTTTTATATAGCATACTTATACAACTTTTGATCAACACTTTTATAAATACAATCAGAATTCAATCTCAAATTTCAGAGTTAGCCCTCCCTAGTTATGATGACTTTCTGTTCTCTGTTTTTCAACCAACTCATCATGTTAACTAATAATATTAGTTTTCATAAAGAATAGTATTATTAAATTATGTAACATTTCTGAATTCATTCATTCACCTGAATACAAATGACAAAAGCCACGGATAATCTTTTCTTTGTACAAATTGCCTGATGCCGTCTCAATTCTTCGTAGCATTGCAAGCTTCTCATAGATTTTAAGTGCATCTTCGGATGAAAGAGTTGCTGATGTTGCAGGTCCCCTCTCCAATTTATGGAGTTTGTAGGGCTAGAAACAAAGTTTACAATGTGATATACTATGTTAACCAACATACCAAAGCTATAGTCTGCCAAGAAATTGGGGGGGCTTGAGCCCACTAGCAGACACTACATTAGTGACTTTTGGAAGCTCTAAGTGCAAGTAAGTGTAGCCAATTGTCTAATAATAATACTAATTTTTATTTATATCATGTAACTAAATCAAATAATGAAACATTAGAATTGTAAAAATGAATAAATACTTAAAAGTTTTTTGACACAATTTTTTTTAGTTTCAATAAGTTAACACAAGAATAAACTAATAATCAAAAATATTTGCGTTTTTTTGTATTATTACTTCCTTCTTTAAGATTATTATTTTACAATTTTTATAGCCCCTTTTAGATATATATTGAATAATTAATACTGAATTATTTGACCAAAATCATACTACCACTCTCTACAATGCCACAAAATGCTTAAGTGTTGTTTATAGAGTTTACACTGTATATTGTAATAATGTCATATTGTCAATAATAACAGTTTTAAATACAAAATTTGTTTTCAAGATACAATTTATAAATAGATTAGAATGTTATTAGAATGAATGTAAATGTTTGATTTCTTTTTCAAATTTATAAATACAATATTTACAAATTTGTAAGCATTTTGATTTGTTCAATGGTGATCATCATTGCAGCAGATAATTTATGATAATAAAACAACTTACACTTGACATTTGAAGGTTAGGTTACATAATTTGTTGAACATAAAACTTGCCTTATACAAACTAGAGCCACACAATATTTTTATATAATTCATCAGTTGTTTATTTTCTAATATTTAATATATAAGAAAAGTTAAGAAAAAGCTCTTCCTTTGGAAGAAACATATTAACCTTAATTTCAAATGTAGCTTCAGTTTTCGTGCTGAATTTCGAACTTGAAGTCGACACTACCGGGGCGGCCGCTTTCTATAACAAAACCATGCCTTTCATATAATTGAATTCTTTTATACATGTCCAAAATTAACTTTTTGAAAACACTGTACCGACCGGGATAGTGGAAGCATTAAGCAATTTGGCAGCTGATGGCAGTAATTTACTCATTGTTTCTATAATTGTTTTAATGAAACCCAGATTAAGATTGTGATCCAAAATATGGATCACTTAATTGCAAAGAAATATCTTAAAATCACTATAAAGCCCTCCCCGAACGTCTTACACTGCAAATGACATTTGATGACATGACAGCACCACACAGAGTTGACAGTTTTTATATGAGGGACAAAAAGGTCATTTTGCGAAAGTTATTCACATACTATTTACTACACGTTCCTAAATACCTAAGAATAAGTATTCTAATCATAAAACTATACAGAAAGCGTGTAATAGGTATTTCATGTAATTTGACTTCCTAAGTAACCGTCACTAAATACGAAAGTAAAATTCAATTTAGCAGTTTTTGCAAAAAAACAAATAAGATCCCTAATATACTCGGAAACAAGCGATATTTTCATCTCTGTCTACTCCGAATAAATAAAAAGTGGGATGTATGTGTTTAGACTTAGAATTTTCACTCTCAACGATTAAAAGTAAAAATTTTATATAAATAAATAAAACTTCCTTATTTAGATACAAAAATTTATTGCTTGACTTTGTACAAATTTTGAAATAATACGAAATTTAAATTTCTTTTACTTTCTTTTCGGATGAAATAAAATTTTTCTTTTCCTGTGATGCAAAATTAACATGTTTCAAAGGCACATCGGGTCTTGTGCCCCGAATGAAAGAATGAAGATTTTTGTTGTAAATATCTGCAGCAAGATCTTCGGAACCGCTTTCTTTTTCTACTTTTATTCGTTTAATGGCTTTATTAACATCTTCCCGTATACGGTGGGCAATTTCCTGTGTTAGAATTGAGCATATATAAAAACTTCTGCAACTTTGTGTACTAGGTGCTTTATAATTACTACCAGCAAATTCACAAAACATTAATTACAGCTCAACTAAAGCTTATACGAGTAAATAGTCCACTACAACAGTCGGAAGACATAAGCGAACCTTATAATGAGAGATTTTCTTTTTTGTTGTGCATTTTTCTGAAATGTCGAAAAAATCGAGCAATAAGAGATTGCAATGTCCTCGTAGGTTTGTTAATTCAGTTTTGTTCCATTTGGAACCTCTGTTTAGCAGTGGGATTTTAGGTTAATTGAAAAATATATAGTCTTTGCTGTTGTGTTTTGTGATTAAAATTGTTCGAAAATAATGTATTTAACCTTAAGTTTCTCTGCTGTTACTAGCCCTGTACTAGTCACTTTTTCTCTTAACATTTTGATAGGGTCCCTTTTCTCACGCATTTGTTGTACTTCTTCCCTAGGACGATACGAGGTTCCTGGATCTGACATAGAATGTCCTGTGTAACGGTACGTTTCCATCTCCATGATTAAAGGACCTTAAAGTTGTACTCCAGATTTATTAATGTAATTTAAAGAGAAAATATAATTTCGTCAATGTATTCATAAAAATGTAAGTTTGATAGTAGGGAAAATTTGTGCAAGAATAGACAAAATCGGGATGTATCATCTCTACCTAATCTCTGGATAATGGCAGTAGAACTGTTGTTATACAAGAGTGTTGCAAGAAAGATATTCATAATAGAGCTACACACCCTTGCCGCTGCTGCAGTGATCGATAGCATATTGAGTTGCTTCTCTACTTGCTAGGACATCCATGCCGTCCACCCAGACACCGGGGATGTAATCACCACGTTTATAAAATTCGGTGCTGGCCGATGATCGTTTGGCACTCGTACCCATTCCTGTACGTTCATAATATGCTTTGAGATCACGAAGAAATAGGTAAACATGATAGTGAGTTAGCTAAATATATTAACAGTATATAATTTACATCATGAATTTGCGGCATTTTATTAAAGATTTATCAAAAATATACATTTTGCTCACCGTATACATTGTTTTCACAAACAAACACACAGGGCAGATTCCAAAGTTAAGCTATATTGTAAGCTTCAAAAGCTTGGCCCTGGTTGGCGGCACCGTCGCCGTATACCGCAAAGCATACGCCACCATCATTACGATACTTGTGCGCAAATGCAATGCCTGCACCCAACGCAATCTAAACGAAATGTTAGTTACCAGTTGTTCAAAACAAATAGATCGAAATCAAAATTTCATTCGGAATGCACATCTTTAGAATCGTACGACATTCCTTTTCCTGGATGTAGTAAAAAGGACTAATAGGAAACTCAAGTAGCACCCTCGTCTTACTTTGTATTGACCTACAACTCTAATATAATTGTTATAAAAGGCAAAGATGAGGTGAGACGGGCAGTAATTTGGGTCTCCTTTTTCTTTGCCTCCATTCTAGTAAACTGTGGTTATCTGAAGGTTTTCAGTTAAACCTGAATGGTTCCTTTACTGTTAGTGTATGGTTTCATAATCAATAATTTTTGCTTTATAATTAGACAGTACGTTATATACTGTGGCACAGTACACTACTCAAGACAGTATTTGCCAACTTCACCTTGTAACTGCATAACTTAAAACTGTACATTCGTACAGGCTAACTGGCCTGTACAGTTAGCTTAGCCTTATTCTATAAAATTATTTAAAACAGTAAATGTAAAACCTGAGAGCCAACTATTGCGTTCCCTCCAAAAAAGTTCTTAGCGTATATATGCATCGAGCCACCTTTGCCTCGTGATCGTCCGACCTTGCAGCCAGCAATTTCGGCGAGCACGCCGAACATATCCCCGCTCATCAGCTGCGCCCAGCCGTGACAACGATATGACGTCACCACAGTATCCACTTTCCGAAGCATTGAATGTATGCCCACGGCGACTGCCTCTTGACCTGTTTATTATATACTATATTCTTGGTTGAGTCTTACTTGGTTGAGCATTCAAAATGAAATGAAACGATGAACGAATAAGAGAACAAGAGAACTCCAATCTGATGATATCACAGTGATTTACTGATATCATATAAGTTTCCGTCGCATTCCTCGCATGGGGATGTTGGTATGATGACTAATGTATGCAGTTGCTAGAACGAGCTTTTATAATAAGTCCATTGCGTTCACCTGTATACAAGTGGCAAAAGCCCCTAATTAGTTTTTCTTTATACATGGTGCTTGCTGCATTTTCCATTCGCCTCAGCATGACCAAATTTTCGTAAATTTTAATAGCATCTTCCGAAGTCAAGTTTACAGTGGATGCTGGGCCATTTTCTAATTTATGAAGCTTGAATGGCTTCTACGAAAAAGGAATGGAGAAACTGGACAGTTTATGTGGTTATAATACAGCATTATTATGCCAGAATTATAGAAAATAAAATTGGAATTCAGTTCATTTTGAAGTTTTAATCATGTGTAATATCTATTACCTCGATTTTAAACGTAGCTTTAGACACCGTAGAGATTTTTTTTATGTGATTGTATCTAACGTAATGCATTTTCTGTTTTTGACTGACACTTCACTTTTCCAAAAAAAAAAGTATTAACATATGGTTTATCAGCAACTAAACAAAAAAAAACGTATTACTTACAAAACACATGGTTAATTATGAAAAACTATGTGAGACATATGGCTATAATATGACCATTAGCACAATAATCAATATTATGAATAAAGTACTAGTGTGAATTTTCTTGTTAAAAGGTATGGCCAATATCATATAATAGTATACATATCTATATAGTTCTTGCCAGTTAATAGTTATTACTAGCGCTATAGCGCTATTGCGTTAGTGAGCGTTCTACTACAGATTTATAAAATTATGGTATCATTGCTATTCGAGGGTACAATAAGGGGTCATACAACGGCTTCATCAGTAGCTTCCAACAAATTCAATTACTAGAACAAATTCGACTACTTAATTTAACAAGATTGTCAGTAATAATTTACCAAAAATTGTATTAAATCGAAAGTAACAACGTCAATCATATCTCGTTTTCTCCAGAGAAGTTTAGTTATTGTCGCTTTGTTATAATTTAACTTGGAGGCATTTTTAAATTAAATGACACGCAAGTTTATGACGTTATCAAAAATGTCAAAAAATGCAATCTAACATGTTCTCAGTTGAACATTGTTGAAATGGTTAAGACCTTTTTTGACTAAGACTAAATGCTGCATATGAACCTTCTGCCTAAATTCTCAGCTTTTAAAAGCCAAGCAGACGGTCCAAAAACTTATGACCACTTCTCTACACATTTCCCATGTCATATGTGAATCTGCCAAACGTATGCCCATATATGCCAAAAATTGCAGTAAATATATTTTAGATGATTTCAAATTAAAGTTGGCGCAAATAATAATGCTATAGGCTACCTAAATTATATATCTATCATTTTAAGAAGAAAAGAATTACGCCAGAAATAAACTTTGATCGACAAATATCCCACAATTTTATGCGGGCCGGGTTCATAAAATCAACCTCAAATGATTTCTTACTATGTTGTAATACAATACAGATCGTATCATCTACTAATAGTATAAATGCGAAAGTAGCTGTCTGTTTTTCTGTGCGCCTAAATAACTAAAACGATATTGATAAAATTTGGTTAAAAAAAAATAAACTAGACTAGGAAGGGACACGCGTTACCATTTTTTGTAAAAAAAAGGGATGAAGGGGTTAAAATAAGTCATGAAAGATTGTTTGGAACTTCATCATTATCGAGGATAAAACCATAAAACTTTGTATTTAGGCACTTGATAAGAAATAAATAAACATTTGCTATAGAGTTTTTGAAATTTCGGCCTGTATGGGGATGAAATAGGGGATAAAATTTCGTATGAAAGTCCAAATTAATCTATCTCTGTTACTATACCTACTATATACTGTATATTTATCGGAAACTTGTGTATGATTAGTAAAAATGTTATGAACGACAAAAAATGAACGACGCGCTGGATCAAACTCGCAAAATCTTTATGTTTTAGCAAATGATGGAAAAAAAAGAAACATAGTCTATAAAAATGTATTAAAGTAAGTATCTGAAGAAAAATACTGCTCCAAGTAAATATTCCATGCGGACGAAATCACGGACAAACTTAATATTGATAGTGCTTAATGCGCATAACTAAATTACAGTAAATTTATTTTATTAAGTTAATTTATTAGCTTTTTAGTTTTAATTATGTTTTATTAATAAAACTAAAAAGCTCTTTTTAGGGACTTTTAGGCCTCTAATAACTTTGTATGTACTAGCCCTACACTTCTTTACTTTAAGTGAGAAACTCAGTCAGTATAGTGTTTTAGGCTCTGCACTATAGGCTCGGCTAATTCTTGTTCACATAGAGTTAAAAGTTGGTTTAGCCTGAAATAAAATGAGTAAAAATTAGCCATAGATAATAATCTTCGCTTTAAGTTCCTTTTTAAAATATAATGTTACCTGTTATACATAGACAACCAACATTTTCGTCGGTCGTGGAGATAGGTATTAGTCGAAGCTAGTGTTAAAATTTCTTAACTTTGAATTTAACAAACAAAGAGACTTAAATAATACAATAAATAAAACAATTAGAAACACTGAAACACTCCGATTATTTTACGCATTCCAGAATTTTCCACATTAACAATTTCTTTCTGAAATGACATTGCAACACAAAATTGTGTCAAAATCAAAATTGAAGTTTCACTTAAATGAATGACTAATTAGTTTCAAATTTGCACTATAATTTAGTATATAAGATAAATCTTTAACTTAGATAGCCAGATATAATATTGGTCTAAGTTGTGAAACACTGAAGGATTTAAAGATCAACAATGGAGTTCCCTCATATTGGAAAGAATTGTTCATATAAGTCTTGCAACAAATTGGGTGAGTGACATAAAACTATTATTTGTTACATTTCTTTGTTTAATTGCCGTCTTAAAATGTTAAAATAGACTTTTTAACTTTCTACAAATATTTTGTTTAATGTTAAACTAATATAAGAATATTTCTTTTAGATTTCCTGCCAATGAAATGTGGTGCTTGCAAAGAGATATTTTGGTAAGTAATATTTTTTAATGATTCATAACGACACACTATTAATATAATGCGTAACATTTAGATGAGAAGTTGTTATATATTTAACATTGCAATTTACCTTGGTGAAGGTAGCAATTATTTGTGACTTGCAAAATTAAATTTAGGACAAAAAAATTAAATCAAACCATATACTGCAAACATCAAACAGTTGCATCATAATCTTTTGTATCATATATTTTCCAATACCACTTTATAGCCTCATTCTTCCTTTTATAATACTAGTGTAGATTGACAATTTACCATCTACAGCATATTAATATTTAGAATCTAAATAGTCTTATTTCTAAGTTTTATTATAATTGTCAATAAAAGAAACATCTTAATTTTGCAGCTCCGAACACTTTGAATATGTTAAACATGAGTGTCCCGAGCCAAATACGCGAGATGTTCAAGTTCCTGACTGCCCGCTGTGCGGAGCACCGGTGCCCGGCAGACGAGGGGAACCACCAGATGTGGCGGTCGGTGCTCATATCGACAACCAGTGCACTTCGGATCCAGCTAAAGAGAGACGGAAAAAGGTACATACTTGATACATAATCTTTCACTAACCTTCCTCAGCTTCCTATTTATATTCCTATTATAGCTATAATTTATCTACACTAATATATATAGAAAAAAGATTTATTTCTTTTATCCCGATAAAAACTGCTGAATCAATTTAAGAAATTCTGACAGAAATAGTAAACTCTTCTATTAGCAAGTAAACCACAATATGGAAAGCTTTCATAAACATAAAAAAATATTTATTTAATTTAAATTTTGTTGTGATATGAGAAAATAAATAACATGAAAACTTATTGAGTCTATCCCATAATGTGGTGATCTTTAATATAAAAAAATTCTTCTTAGTACAGCATTAATACCTAAAATTTTATGGTATGGAGTAAATTCTAATAGCAAATTAATTTCAAATCTATTAATTTTAAAGCAGTTTAACCCTTTTCTAGGCAGAGAAAAAATTTATTGAATATCAAAATTAATTTATTGCCCAAATGCTTGTGGTCCAAAGATGCCTAGAAAAATCTAAAAAAATGTTATGAGGGTAGGTTTACAAAAAACGTGTATCCTATGGACTACACTGCCAAGTACTTCTTCAATAAAACATAATTTTCAAACTTTGATGTATCTGAAGAGATACATTGCCAAGAAAAGGGTTAAAATTATGTATACAGCTGTGTATTCATAGGGTTATATTGAAGATGTGGGAAGAAGGAACAGCCTATGTTCCTGTTACATAAATGGATCATTCAACTTGTACTAGGCATGCCTTTTAAGTTCTGTCGTTTCCACATTTCCCGGCAATTTTGAATTTGGAACTGTTCTATATTCGAATGTGTTTGTGGACTGTCAAATGCTGGTATTTAGAATTCCAGCGTGGACATACTAGTGTTAGTGACAAATCTCGCAAAGGACGCCCAAAATCCGCCTTCATTGAAGATAACATCATTGCTGTGAGACCACTAATTCTCGAAGATGGTCATGTGACGTATCGAGAGATAGAGGCTCTATTAGGCATCTCAGGGACAACAATTCAGAAGATCTTGCATGAAGCGCTTGGTGTGAGAAAGCTAGTTTGCCGTTGGATACCGCATCTGCTTTCCGACGATCACAAGGTGGCCCGCGTCAGATGGTGTAAGAAAACTCTGCAAAGGTTCAACCATGGAGAGTCAAATCACGTCTACGACATCAGTGGTGACGAATCTTGGATCTATACCTACGATTCTGATTCCAAACAACAATCTACAATCTGGGTCTTTCAAGATGAGCCAAAGCCGACTAAAATTGTTCGTTCTCGAAGCACTTCAAAGAAGATGGTGGCCACGTTCGTTGGAAAAACCGGCCATGTTGATCGTGGTATGATCGTGGAACGGTTAACACAGTTTGGATACCATAAGTCATTGCCGAACTTCGTAAAATCTAACTCAAAGCGACGCATCATCCTGCACCACGACAACGTAAGCTCACACAGTGCTCGTCAATCGATTGAGTATTTGAAGCAGGAAAAAGTAGAAATTCTTGACCATCCTCCATACAGTCCTGACTTAAGTAGGGGGCACATTTTCTGCAACTCCACGACCAACGCGTATTTTGCGTGTGGGCAGGATATGGATCACTCCAGCCAGCTCAGCTCACCGAAGAACCCCAACAACCCTTTAATGTTGCCGGTGATCTCCGGGAGCGATCCCGGCGAGCCGAGATACTTAACCCTGTATGTGGATACTGCTGGGCAGTGTAGCATAACGTGAGACGCTGTCTCTTCCTCCCCCATGCACGCTCTGTATAGAGAACTGTCCGTAATACCTATATTAAACAAGTGTTTGTTAAAGTAGCCGTGACCTGTGAGAGCCGCTTCAACCGTCCGAACTTGTGGTTTGCTCAGCTTGATAAGTTTGCATGTGACCCTCCTTTCAATTGATGGCAAAGCTTTCTTTGCTTGTCTGCACCCCTGAGTGTTGACCCAAGCGTCGCAATGGAGGGAATAGCTTCTTTCTATTACCTGCGACCTTGAGTAAACAGGTGACCTAAGCCCTAACAATTTCTTTACATTTCCTAAAATTAAGAAAAGTCTTCGTGTTCAAAGGTTCCAGTCCGGTGAAGAAGCAGTCGACGCTTTCAAGTCAGCCATTTTGAACAGCCCCACTTTAGAGTGGAATAAATGTTATAATAACTGGTTTGAGCGAATGGAAAAGTGTATTAAGCTATGTGGTGAATACTTTGAAAAACAGTAAAAAGTACTATAAGGTTCTAGTTGTGTTTTTTTCTTCAAACGACAAAACTTAAAAGGCACGACTCGTAAAATAGGAGATACATCGATGCTGATAGCGAAATGTGTAAATTTTGTGTAGTACACATATATAAAATAGGGGTTACTTGTGAACTGTGTATAAACATGATACAACTGTTTAAATTAGTTGACCAAAAAGTGTGTAAAGATCTATCTTTGAAACAATTCACCAAGGAGAATTGTTAGCATATCATCAAAGTTATTGCTGTGTAAATTATATTTAGTACATCATCATATCAGAGATACATTGACCTTGCATCAATTAAATTATGGTTAGCGTGAATAATGAAACTAGAGCTTGCGAAATTTGATATTAGATCTGAATGTTTTGTATTGGTGACCTTTAACAATTTATTGAATAAATAACCCTTTATGAACAAGATGGCTTGAAGTTAATTGTATGACCCAAGGTAATCACAATGGTCATTTAATTGCCTGTGCAAATTTCTCTTTACACACAGTTTTTGCTAAGTACATAGAAGGTATACACTGTTCTGAATCAAGATGAGTTTATAAATAAAGGCTTCACCTTTTATGGTGAAATTCGTAAATTCCAACTACCAAGCCAACAACTCATTCTCATATTTGTAATTGTAGCTATACATATTATACAATTTCATTTCACTTTATCTAATAACTTTCACAAAATTTTAACATATCCGATAATAATATAATATAGTGTAATAACTGCATACAAATGACATTTATTTACAACATTTAGATCTTGATTTAGAACTGTGTATAAAAATTGATGGAAATGAATAAAATATGTGGTGTACAACTGCAAAAAGTTAATATATTTATAATAATTAAAAGTCCAAATTCTTACAATCTGTTTTCCATATTAATTATTTCAATAATTCCTTTGTATAATTGATTAAATGACAAAGAAAATATTTTTCGTATTCAGGTATTTACAAACAAATGCTCATATAGAGGATGTAAAACGAAAGAAATGGTGCCCCTGGTATGTGGCGAGTGCTCTCTGAACTACTGTTTACGGCACCGACACACCACAGACCATGCTTGTGAAGGAAAATTAGCTGCTAAGAGAAGAAAGGCAGCGTAAGTTTACATGCAATTATATTAATTTGACCATTGTTCTTCATAATTTTTTCTTTGCTGTGTTACATTTGTGGTTAACATAGTATATCTTTTTAAATTTGATTTGCAAGGCCATGGTAACTTTACTTTAAGCCAAATTGTCACACACCTCCTTATGTGCAATAATCTCAAAAATGTTCTCACTCGTCATATATATTTAGATTATATTAGCAATTACAGTGTTTCTTTATGTTTTATTGTTTAAGTTATTTTATTTAGTCTGAAATTATACATAATAATAATTTAACAAATTTCAGGGATGCTGCAATGGCTAGAATGAAGGCAAATAATTTGAATTTAAACCCAAATCCACCTCGGCCAATGGCGGCAGTTCCAGTTGCAACATTCTCTGAAATACAAGGAAATATGGTGAATATTTTTATCTTATTGAGTGATAATATTGAAACCATTCACATTTCTTCTCATATATACCACAATAAGCCTTAATGAGTCTTTTGCTCTTGTTTTCCTTTAGTACTTTTCATCTGTTTGTGTACTTTCATGGTAAATTGTTTTATCAGATTGGATTTTTTTAATGTTTAAAATGTTTATTGTTTTTTATTCCAGTTGTGTTTCATCAGTTTTTTTTTATATTTTTCAACCATTTTTTATAACAGCTGCTGCCACAATATTTCTTTTTATTAAAAACGAATTGCCTTTTCAGACGGAAGATGAGGCGTTAGCACACGCTCTGGCTATTTCAATGCAAGACACAAATGAAGATATTCAGACGAGAGACACGAACTTGGCGCGCGCTTTGCTGCGGCAAAGAGTGGGCGGCGAGCAGAACTCCAGGTGCTCCGTCTCTTAGCACATTACGACGCGTGCACGATATCATGATACTCGGAGTAGCGCCGTCGTTCATCCAGTGAGCGATAACACAATACATACAACGCGTGCGCAATAACATGATACTCGTAGTAACGTGAAACGAGACCTAACAGCCCGTTTGCGTTGCACCATTGAGCGCCATTGTTTGTACAGCTAGCGATAACGCAATATTAAACTTTTTGTATGCTGTACAAAAATGCGATGACGTCATCGAACATAAGATCGTGTTATTGTGCACATGCAATAAAATTGCCTTTTACACAAGCTTAATCACTTAAATTTGATTAAAAAATTACGTATTTCTTTCAGTACTTTTTAACTTATTACAAAGTCTATTACTAGTTAGTTTAACTTGTAATTACAATAAACGGACAAACATTTCTATTTATGTAAATGTGCTTAATTTTTATATTATATAATAATTCTTAGTAACGCCGGTGCTTGTAATGTCCAATTATTAAAATAACACTAAAAAAAGACTATAAATAATTCCTTTGTCTATATAATAAGGCCCGTTTCGACAATTGAAAAAAAAAGCAAACCAAATAACTCCAAAAACATTGAAATCGCCGTCTTTAGGATTTTAACATTGGCTTGCCCCTTTCCCACAAATCATCAGAATTCTACCGTGATGATATCATTTATAATAATTTTTTTTAAACCAGCATTATGCTAATTTTTAGTTTTTACAGTACTAAAGACAATCACCCCCCCCCCCCCACGAAAAAGCTCGCCCATCAACCCTGGATCTGTCACTGATTTCTAATAACAAGGTCATCCTATAGCAATCTACAATTGATCGTATATACATGGCAGCCATTTTGGAATCTTTTGGACTTAC
>DWLR01001816.1:0-17046 GCA_018246295.1 Papilio alexanor hazarajatica
AATTCTAAGCGTACTTTACTGTCGTGGTGAAATTTTTGGTGAATATACACTACGTTCCCCTCTCCTGCAATATTACCAAGATCTTTTATTTAAATACTTTAGTTTCATTTAAATATTAAGACATTGTAAAGAAATATTTGACATTGTAAGAAAAATAAAGCGCTACAAAATAAGTTATTGTTGATACAACTTTGATGATAGCGTCGTGAACCGTGCGGCTGTTTCTCTGCAGCGCCGTGCAACTATAATACTACTGCTACTAACTTATTCCGTTACGTTTAACTTAAACGATCTACTTTAACAATGTATATTCTTCGAGCAACAGATTAAATAAAAAACAATTGCCTAGTTGGGATCATCCGTATTACATAAAGGCTAAAAATATTATTCACGCCCTCCGTATTTAACGAACTTTAGTATCGAATTCCAAAAAAGCTTATACTGAAAATCATTTCTATGTCATGAAGTGAGCTGAACGAAATTCTTGTTATTTATAATTTTATGTTACCTAAACTAACTTCGGGTTAGTAGTTTAGAGCACCTTTCAAAATCGTTATTTTTATACCAGGAAGTGGCAAACGAGCAAGCATGGACATTTCCTCCCCCTATCTACCCACTCACTCAAATCTACTTCCTGGTCCCACCCTTTTCTGATAAGAAAAGGACGGGAAGGGAAAGATGACTAAAATTAGACTTCCGGTACCTCACCTCAGACGAAACGCAGAATACTATTTGATGCCTATCTTCTGTGAGGTCGTGGTATTTTACCAGTCGAGCGGACCATTCGTACAACAGATGTTGTTGTTGCGGACTTAACCACTATTAAGTTCTTTCATTGATTCTTCTTGTAGGGTAGAACTTTACTCATCATCCCCTTGCCCTTTTCCCACTTACGTAGGGTCGGCACAGTATGTACTACTTTTCCATATATCCTGGACTCTACTGTAGTCCATACTGCGACTGGTTTTGGCTATAGTTTTACGGCCGGCCGCCTGCCTGACGCCAATCCTCCTTGGGAATATATATATATATATATACTTATATAAGGTATTTAATATGACATTATAAAATAGCATAAAATACACAAAATTTGTAAAATTTTGTAAATTTTGATGTTTTAATTTTTTTACTAAAATTTAAACATCAAAACAATGTTTCAAAAATAAATGTGTACAACAACATACATAATTTTTTTGTCGATTTTGCATTGCATAAAATTATTTTTTCTTTATTATGTATATATAAATTAATGTCTTCAAATAAGCAATTATGTTATGGTCCACTATCATATAATTTGCAAACATATGGCATATCACTGTGTTGGTTTCCAATTGAATGTTAAGCAGTAAAGGGGAGAATTTGACTATTTAATAAAAAAAACAATAAGCCTCCTTTACCCCTTTGACATTTCGGGGAAAAATAGGAATCGAATAATACCTGACCCTTCAAAACCGGTCCAACCGTTTAGGCTCTTGGAGGTCACAATGGAACATACGTATAAATCATACATACATTTAAATATACTTACACACCGGGGAAAAACATTACTCTTATGTCAGTAAACATTACTCCTAGGTCAAAAAATTCATTGTATTCGAATATTTCCGCAATAATTAAAATAATTTAATAGATTTAACTGCTACTGTCATTATAATACTAATAAAATTACTAATCACTTTAATATAAAAAACGAAGTAACGATTACAGTTTAAATAATCAACAGTTATTTTATCACAACAATAGATTATTATCTTTTAGTTAATTACAATTTCTGTACACTAAAATCTAATTCCCTTAATTGAAACATACTGTGGCATTGGAATTGCTCACCGGTGCCTCGGGGCTTCAGTTAGACAAAGGAGGTCAGCCTTCATGTACGCTGCGAGTAATATGTGATCTATTGTCAAAGCAACTTGAATAGAAGTGCAAGTAAATAATAACTCGTCATTATAATTTTCTTTTATGGGCAATAACTTAAGGTCGGTGTGTTCAACAATTTCTACGTATGATATAAAACGGAGTATCTAAACTTACAATGTATAATTGCTAGTCGGTTGCAATTTTATCGCTAAACTTTTGCTTTTAAAACAGAGTTGTACCTGTCGGACCAGCGATTTTTTGATTTGCTTAAATTGACTTAATAAAAGAACGGTAGAGATTAGCTCTCCTATACATACTTATTACTAAAGTATTTCTCGATGTACAGAGCCGATATTAACTATTATGTAGTCTTCGTTTTGGCAACTTTTTGAAACTATCGACGTCAGAGAAAATTTTAAAATAACTACTATATAAATCCTTTAATAAATTACAAAGATATAAATATAAAAGTTCACATTTCATCCTACGTCCCTTTTGATATAGTGTTTATGATATTATATACAGCAGTAACAATAACAAGTAATTATATAAATTCATAAAACTATGGAATTAAAATATTTTTTATGATATAACATTTACATCTTGATATTTTGAAACACCCTTTTGTTTTAAAATAATATCAGTAGCATGAAGTGGTTAACGTAACGCGTGCCGCGGCCCGGCAAGTGGGTCAACATTTTTTGAAGAAGCGTTCAGCTCTCCTCCACCCCTTTCACGTTCGCTTGTCTTCAAGCTTGTGCTTCATTGCTTTTGTAAAGCCTAGACTCGATAAAATTGGTATGAATTTCTGTTAATTACGTTTAATTTGCGTCTAAGCGAATGTAACAGATGGTAGAACGTGCATCAACATCCCTTCCCGTTCTTTTCTAATAAGGAAATGATGGAAAATAGTGGATTTAAGGGAAGAGAGATCTCACTCATTTGCTTGTTTTTTTTTTAATGGGCGGCCTTTTTTGCCGCTCTGCTGCTCCCCCTAGCATATTTTGGCCAGAGCCTTTGTCGTACCGTTTATTTAAAATATATCTATTACATTTTTACTTACATCTAAAGGTTAAAATAGAAGGACTAGAATGATTACTACAATTTACTTACTGCTACTTAATTTTAATACAAAAGAGTAATAAATAAAATGACTAGTTTAATAGGGCTAAAATTATTTTCTGCTAACGATCTAATGTTATTATTGAGTTTTGTTTCTTTTAATGACTTTTTGGACTATTTCTTTACAATATTTTAAAAATACATTTACTTTTTCCTTATCTTTCATTATTTTTCTAATATTTTCTATAGTAATTTTTTCTTCCATTTCTAACTGACAGTCTATTCGTTCCTTTTCATAAATTGGAATCTGAGTCGACGATCAGGTGCAACACGTTTTCGTCCTGTGCTGGGTCGCAGATGCACGAGGGGCTCTCCTTGCACTTGAATCTGTGCAAGTATTCTGAGAACCCCCAGTGCCCCGTCAACACTTGTACCAGCACGGGATTCAAGTCCAGTCTGCGAAGCACCGGGTAGGCGCCTACTGCGTCTGGAAAGAAAACCCTCGTTGCCGAGGCCGTTTCACCTTCTTTATAGCGCCTGTTGCATTCGTCAAGCGACTCCAAACGAAGTTGCCGCTTGACGAATGAAACAGGGCATTTCTCATAGTGAGGCTTGGTCTTCACCCCGACTGCGGCTTGTTTCGCCAATTGGTCCGCCCTTTCGTTTCCCTCCATCCCCACATGTGCCTTGACCCAAAAGAATTTTATAATTTTGCCACCTTCTTCTAACTTCTTAACCAAATTTTTAATTTTGATCACTAGGGGATGGAGGGAATCAATGTTCTGTAAAGACTCAAGGGCGGACCTAGAGTCGGAGTAAATCCCAAACCTCGCAAATGAACTCCTGTCTATGTACCTAACGGCCTCATATAGGGCATACAGTTCCGCCTGATATACGGTGCAGAAGTTCCCCAGCTTTAATTTCCGGCAGCTAGTCTCCGAGGCGCTATCCCATATAGATAGCGCCGCGCCGACCCTGCCGTCAATTTTGCTGCCGTCAATTTTGCTGCCGTCGGTGAATATTCTCACGTCGACGGCAGCTCGCTGAGCAACTTCGTCACCGTCCGTCAGACAGTCGAACCGTATCCCTCCCAGGTGAGCGGGGTGCTGTATCTCTTCAAAGTTTGACGGCCTCTCCAAGTCTCGGTCCCCCAGCACCCGCTGAGAGTGGCCCTTCTTTACTTCATAAAGAAGGGCCGCCTCTTGGACCCGAAGGTCCAGAGGCAACAACCCAGCGAGTGTTAGGGCAGCGTTCAGAGAGACCGTCCTATAGGCTCTAACAATTTTCTGGGCAAAGCCCCGCTGCACCCGGTCCAGCAATTTTCGAGTGGTCACCTTCCGCGCTGCCGGCGCCCACGCACTGGCCGCGTAGAGGATGATGGGCTCCACTACGGCCACGTACGTGGTCCTGATGATCAGGATTGAGGCCCCACGAGATCCTTGCGGCGGTTAACAGCCGACGATAGAGGCTGTGCGGTTTCTTACACACCTCTTCTATATGCGCATTGAAGATGAGCTTATCGTCGACTGTCAAACCGAGGATTTTCATCTTGTTAACGTACTCAACGTGCCTCCCGCCCATGCTCAAGCGCCTGTTGATATGTTAAACCTTTTCCACTAACGATAAAAGTAAAAGGAATGTAAATAACATAGCATAGCATTCACGCTCGTAATCCAGAGGGATAGGCAGAGATTTCGGATTTCCATTTAGCTCAATCATGGCACCCTTCTCTCGCTCCTACATTCATGCATTTACGCATACGTATTCGTCAATTACGGGTACTCCTTATGTCGCTTCTGTTGGAAATATCTCTAATATGATCGGTATATTTTTTTCTTAATCACTACAAATCAATATTTGCAGAATGGTAAAGGAACTAACTCCCTTGACTTTCTTGGAGCGTCATTAGGACATATTATTAATCAGGATTTTGGTCTAGGTTTTTAGGTGGCTGAGTAGTATAAGATAAAAGTTGAAAATGTAATTACTGCTAAATTTCTACAGTCATTGTAACACCTGTAACTTGTCAGTAGTATCTTTAGTTATATATGAAAATATATCAAAATAGTTCGAAGAAATAGATGTGAATAGAGAAATATAAAATTCATTCTATCGTGGATGTGCTAGAATGTATTCATCGTACAAGTATTTGAAAGTCGATAACCCTTGACCCAAAATACTTGAGGATGGGTACAGTAACACGTTCGTTGAATAGCCACAGGTCGGCTCGTATATCATAATGCGAGCAGACGTTATCATTCTTTAACGATATTGTGAATGGCAACATGCCGACTTAGTTCAGAATGTTTCTTGATATTTAAAATATATTTTAGAAAAAAAATTCCGCATAGTGACAGTTGGAAACAATAGTAGTAGCCCGTAACCCAGAGGGGTAAGCAGTATTACGGATTTCCATTTGATGCGAACCTGTAATACCTTTCTTGCTTTTTCTTCATCCATACATCTAAGCATACGGTCTAGTCGGTTACAGGTATTCTTTATATCGACTTTCGTTAGAATTTCACTAACATGTTGAATTTTTATCTAGTAATAATTAAATTAATGTTAAATTGAATAACTAAATTACAATTTTTTACTAACAGTTATGTAAAACAAAATTATATATAACAACCTAACCCGACTACAGCCACAGTTTTCTCCTTAGTAACAGAATGGCTGTATTCCTTAGTTTTTCGTACATTTATCTATTTTAAAATAAGAAGTTTTTCCCTCCCGTTTTCAAACAAGGTTTAGGTTAAACAACTGCGGTTTCTATTACAACCTTGAATGAATTTTGCATTAATGGAATAGATTTCAAGAATTTTACAATGTCTTTAATACTTTGTTTTCCAGAATGAACATTAGTTATAATGTAATTTATAGCATGTTTTCTGTTTTCTTTAAAGCAAGTTATCCGACGATTTTTTACGTAGCAACGCTGCCATATTTCTCCGCCGCCTGCGCGGCAGATGTTCATAAATCCAACTCTTTTATCACGAAATCTCATTTCTCGTGATAATAACATGATGGGTCATTTTCCAGCTATCGCCTTGCTTTTGTTTTGTATTGTATTAGAGCTCAGCTTATATTGGGCTTTAGCCGACATTAACAACAGCGGTTGGTCCGAAAACGGACCGTAATCTATCGTATTTTGCCTTTTTGCCTTCGAATGTGATAAGCTTTGAGAAAATTCTTACGCTTAATAAAAAAATGTAATTTGATCACGATAAAATCATAGTTGGAATATTAAACAAGTAATTTGGCTAAAGAAAATTTATTAAAGTACTACTTTATCCATTATTAAAAGTATAGTAAGGCTATTTTGACGAACACTGAAAGATAATTCTTGTCTAGTTTTTTTTAATAATCTGAACTAACATATAAACATTAATAAACTCTTCTTCATAAGCATTATAAGACATTGGTCTCTTTAAAAAAAAATAGGAAACCTCATGAACAAATTTTACTAACACTCTTTTAAAGCATTCAGTGTGAGCCTGGTTTGGAAATTCTTCAGAAACCGATTCCTTAGTTAATTCGCGAATCACACAATTTCTAACATAGTAGAAATTACCCGGTTACTAGTATAATACAAAGTTGATCTCATGATATATTAAAATATGTTTTTGTTCCAGCTGGCCCGATCGAATCAGAGCCAAGTTGTTCTGACGCGAGTGAGTTTCGGCCTGTCCGGAAACTTCAGCTGCGAGGTCACAGCCGATGCACCTTCTTTTGCTACGTCCATTGTTTCCAACAATATGGAGGTTGTTGGTAAGTTGATACTCATTTCTAAATATATTTACTTTTTATCTAACCGGAAGGCGGGTGATGTTTTTTACGGGTATGTTTGTATGTACATATATGTACCTATTAGAATGTACTTTTCACTGTGACCTCCTGTAGCCTAAATGTCTTGGCCGATTTTGTAGTGTGAGATGCTATTTTATCCGTTTTCTTCCCTGGAGGGGCATAGTGTCTGTCGGGTTAAAATTAATTATTGCTTGTTGTTGAATAAAGTTTGCTTTCTGAAAACCAAGTTGCAAGACTCTAACAGAGATTCCATTCATCTATTAATATATCAGCGTCATTGGTAACTGAAAATGTCGTACTTTATTCCTAAGAGATATTTTAATGAAAACAATTTTATGCAATAACATTATAATATTTATAATTATGATATTAAATTTAACTATACTAATTTGGTTTCTCTCAAAGTCTCCACTCTCTCTCATCAACTCGAAATGATGTCTCATTAAAAATGGTAGCATAATTATATTGCTCTTAAAAATACTGAACTGTGCTTAAAAAGCACTTGTGGAAGAAAGCCCATACACGTGACGTAGTACAATGCGTAACGTTTCCCCGAGCACGTCAAATCGATATCTTTAAAATCTCCTATAATTGTACTCGGTTTGTTTAAAATTTAGTATGTTAAGTACTGTTGCACTCTCATTTAAATTGGCGAATAATACGCGGCCATAAATATTGCACACCGACCTTTGGAAAGAGATTTTGGCTTCGTAGAGTTATCTCTATCACACAAAGCACTAAACACACGTTGTTTTATGCTTTGTACCGAGATAACTATCTACAAAGTCGATCATCTCTTTCCAAAGGTCGATGTGCAATATTTATTGCGCTTATTATACTTTTATTTTTAAATTTATGTGCTACCTTTCTTCCTTTGAATAATTAAAAATAAAGTACATTTCAGTGGTACGAATATGTACGGTATATTCGTTGTACTATTATGTTTGTTTTTGCATAGCTAAGCGTAGATATAAAAAACAGCAAATCTGTCTCAGTCTCAACTTGTTCAGGCTTGCCCGCCAACAGTGTCAAGTAGTGCAATGACCTCCCATTACGCGAGGTGCAAACGCGTGTTTACTTAAAGAAGTTAAATGTTAGTTTTTTTTGCAAAGTAAAATGATGAATTTATTATTACTATATAAATTCAATATTTTATTAAATTATTTGATATATAGTGCACTAGAAGTTACCCGCGGTTTCGCACGCATTCGTTGCTCTAATTCTTTTCTCTTTTCAAATTAATTATTTTTATAACTTCGAAATAAAAACATGTGTCAAAAAATTGTTAAAGTGAAAACCTATGATATTAGCTTTACAACTCATATTGTAAATGAAGCTTCTATATAAATACTTATTTTCCTATTCATAGAAACATTTTTTGTTAAATAATTTGTTAGTCTAAAAAAGGCAGTCCATAAATTACTTAAAAATTCAACTGTGTAAATGTAAAATTAAAATTAAAGTGTAAATGTAAATGTAAAATTACTATGCGTAAAACGACACCGCGTACCTACTCGTTTGTCGTGCTAGGAATATTCTATGAATACATGTTTATGCTAAATAATAAATTAAGAACGTGGCTACTGAATATCTTCGACGTCCAAAAATAATTGCCTCGAATTTGTGTTTTTTGTTCGAATTTTATACAATTTGTCTCGGAACTCTTTAAGTTTTATAATATCTAAATGAAAATTTGCCAAAAAACTGTTGAAAATCTATCGCTACTTTTATTTTACACCAAAAAAATATGTAATATGCACTCACACCTGTAAGCCAGAGGCATGGATAGAGACTACAGATTTAAATTTATTACGGTTCTAGTGTGTCTTTTTCGCTTTGTCTACGTCTACTCATACTTTTGCAACTTAAACTTGCCTTGTCGTTGTTACGTACCATACAATTATATTTTATTCATTTTTAACTGACCGGTATTCATTGCAATGCCATAAATTAAAAAAACCTAAAAAGAGAAATAACATCAAAGCAAAAAAAAAAAATGGAAATCCAAAACACTTTATTTATTTTTACCCGACTGACAGAAGGGTAATAATTTTCGCGAGTATTTATGTGTTTATATGAAATACGTCTGTTCCATTGTAACTAAACGGCTGAATCGATTTTGAATAGTGAGGTTTCACTCTATTCGTATTCTTACCTGGAATATCATAGGAGTACAGTTGTTCATTTGTATTGTTTTTTTTAATTAGCTATTTTTACAGATATAGATTTTTTGGCAAAGAAACCCTCGCGGGCGTCCTCAGAACATCCTACCAAAGTTTCAGCACAATCTGATCAATAGTTTAGGAACTCAAGATGACAAACATACAAACAATGATTTTTATTTATATAGATTAAATGTACAACAAAACTTAATTAATATACGATTCATTTGGCGATAGTTTTGCCGCCGTCGTCTCCGGTCATTCACACGAGCCAGCATTACTACATGCCCGGAGACATCCTGCGGGCGAACTGCACCTCCGGCCCGAGCCGCCCGCCCTCCGAGCTTACGTTTTATATAAACGATATACCGGTGAGTTTTACTCTACAAAGTATAATTAATTCATTTATATATAACATCTCTGAAGCGTACTAGGGTAGATAAAAAAAGAGCAATCGTTTTTCCTTTTTAAACTTTGACACGGAACTTGATAAGTCGTAAATGTCGGAAATAGACTTTTTTATAGAAAGAAGGTGGTAAACGAGCAAACAGTGTACCTTATATTGGTGTACTTTGTTAAGTGAGAGCCCAAAAGCTTATACAATAACGCGTATACCCTTTTGGTTGCAATCCCAATTTGGTTTATACTGATTTTTTTCTACAAAAGTTTATTTAAGTCTTGCGATTCTAGACTCTTATATAGTGATTCGTGGTGATTAACAATCTTAACAATCTTCATTACTCAACAACAACAAAAAAAAAACATGACACAAACTTAACCTAGTACCAAGCAAAACGGATGTCTATTGGGGTCTGGAACCAACCAGACCATTTCATACGCTTTGCCAGGCTGGGATCGCAATCGACATTATGTTAAACGTTATATGGTTGTCGTTTAATCATGCTACAAAACGGAGATAGCATTTGTTAAGACATATCTTTTTTTTGTAAAAGAGCTACGGATTACCTTATGTTAAGTATAACTTTGCATTTGAAATATCTTATCATTTATTGTAATAGCATTTTCTATTATTTTAATTGTGAATCTCGTGAAAAATCTGGCTCTTTTTTATTCTGAAAACGTTGGAGTGTCTGTGGTATTTACGTGAACAGTAGCGCATTTCAAATTCACAAAAATATACAGCAATTTAAAATGACGCTCGGAATTTTAATTTCACTGGCATGGTTTGAAATATCGCAGACATGTTTGTGTAAATTTCACATATGTATGTAATTTCATATCGAACGAGTAAAACCGGAAATTCTTACATAAATTCAAGGAATCGTGGAATTGTTCTTGGGCTCTTATAAGTTTCAGAGTTTAGAATTATTCCTAAGTTATCTTCCTTTGTTGTTCTAGTGCTTTTGTATATATGTAAAATTGTATATTTTACACTCCTGTCAATCGGGCAATAAAATAGTATTGTAAAATAATATTGTAACAGCTGTGGAGTCACCTGGATACAAACAGAGCATCGTTCTCAAAATACACACATTCTCCAAAACCAAAGCTTTTTGCACAGAACCCATAACGCAGTGATCAGGAAATGCAGCTGCGACTTGAGCTTCTTCTTAATAGCATTTTATGTAACATAAAACGATACAAATTCTAAGTTAAGGTAGAATAACATTTGTTATTTTCATGAAACATAAGTTGAAAACGTTTAGTGTATTTGATATAAACTTTTAGAAATTGAGTAGAAGATTTTTGTTTAAGGTCTATGAAAGCAATTTGTATTAAATTTGATGCTCTTTTGAAGCAAGAACTTACCCAATTACTGGGGAAATTTAAGCTTCTTTCGGAAACTTATTCACTTACAACTTAACGTCAACATTTAATTAATATTTTATTTGTGCGCAAAACCTGAATTATAAACTACCAGCTGCTGTTTACTTTAACCGAAACACCGCTTTCAAGTTTTCATAACTCCAAAGCTTAGAATTTACTATTTCGTCTTGTTCTGTATTCTGTTTAAATTTCGTTATACATATTTATTCAACTCTAACAAAATTCATCGTGTAATTTGTTAGAGTATCATCATCATAACAGCATTAAGTAATATACAAGCGGGAACAGTTTAAATAAAAGTAACCATAAAAAAGTACAAAATGCATTAGATTATTCATTTAAAATTCAGCTCTTCAGCGGGCTCAAGAGGAAACTCTCACATACATGAAGTATCGGTCAGCTAATAGTTTGTATTATAAAATTAATTTACATATCGGCCGTTAGATTTCATATCGACTATCTACGTATCCTTTTAAGGGTCTGATAAAAACGTTTTACGTTTCCTTGAATATTATTTTTTGCATATGGAAAGTTTAATTATTTTAATTCGGTGCTCCCCTAAATCGGCTGAAGCGAGCCGATCATTCTACGGCTTTAGAGCATTCTACCCACAAAATGGCTGACGTATATGTACGAACAAAAAAGCCATTTGTTAAAATTCATAGAAGTATAAAAAAATATTTTAGCTTAATCGTGTTTTAATAATACAAGTTACATCAGTGTTATTGAATAATATTTTACTTAGTTTTTTAAACTTAGAACATTTTATATATATTCCTTTTCTTATTATTAGTACTTAGATTTTTTTTATTAATTTGAATTTCGAATTCGAACCCAATACTTTAAAATTTCCGGTTCGCCCGTAATAACAGGGCAATGGCCGTTTAGTATTTAAAACGGTAAACTTTAACTAGTAAATAATTAGAAAAATGCAATGCCACTCAGGGGTGATCAAAACACCTCACACATTAAAATCATATACTGAAAACGTAACCAGAAGAAACACAGTTTCCTTGTCGCATCTATTTTTCTGGTCGAAAAAATTCAAACACTATTAATAACATTACAGCAGAAAAAAATGGTATATTCGTTGTGCTACGCATAAAAAGCTGGGCGTGTGTTTTTATATACATATATGTAGTGTTATAAATGCAAAATGTCATAAAAACAAATATATTGAGATAATATGGTCCGTAGTCTCATACTTTCCGCTTTAATTAAGCACGTAAAATAAAAACTTAAGCCCTCATTCAGTACATTGCAGGCTTAAAACATTTATATTGCGAGAAAGTATATTTAACTTAATTCTTTACCTGTTTTGCGTAACGTTAAACATGAGTTATTGTTATATTTATTTTTACACTTTGGAATTTGGATGTATCATGCCAAACGTAACAAACCTATTTTCTTTGACAAACATCTTTTTAAGATGTTATTTTTATATATAACTAGCGAACCGCCCCGGATTCGATCTACCCGGTCGAATCCACATACATCTGCATTTTATTCATTATTTATTTTATTTTCGTACTGCGTACCAATAATAGTATTTTAGACACTTTTCATAAAGCCTTAATTACACACACCATCCTTTCCCGTGAATCCCCGTCCAGTAGTCAAAACTGTATGAAAATTGACAAAGAAAAGGGACGGGTTTATGTCGCGTGTACCCGTATTTCGCTGCAGCTGTCATATTTTTCGGTAGCGCGTAGTTATAAATACTGTAGTATCTTCTAAAGTATTTGTCAAAATGATTTAGTAAAAACGGTAATTGTAATATATATTTAATGTTCAAAGTTACTATTACGTTTATTTGGATTAAGTAATACGAATTTTAATTGATTTTATTTGCTGAAAAAAATAGTTATTTTGAGACAATTATAGAAGACGAGGTATGCCATGCCACGCGGAGATACTTTAGCATTTTTGTCAATCTATAATTTTTTCCTACATCGTTTTTAAGCTTGTCTCTTTAAAATTTTTGACTCTTTTTTAGAGGTTCCGAAATATGATGTTTATTCGTATATTAATAATTCAAAATTTTATAATGTACTACTGGCATACATTTAAACAATACAGAATAAAATATCCGAATGAAGGTGAAAACCGTTTTTAAATCCGTTTCGTGGTTTAGAAGGAGTAAGTGGAAATACACACCCTGAAAAGTTGTTTTACACTGTGTATATACTATCAAGTTTAACCATAGGTACCTTCTAACTTAAACTCTAATATCATAAACCAAGTAAAATATACGTTCATAATTCAAAAATTTGACTTCGAAATCTTAGCAACTGTCTAAAAGACAGTCACAATTTTCTGTCGCAAGTTACATTATATCTATAATTATTATCTGTCTAGTTTGATTATAAATTGACGAAGTTACAATCTGTCAATAATATCATCTATGACTTACAATAAAAGCAAAACGCAGTTTTAGATATAAACATCGTCGCATATATGTATCTCAGCCAGTGTTACTGATCTCACATTTTTTTGTAAACATATCACACACCGCTGACTTTATGTTCGTGAAAGTTTTATTATGATTGAAATTTCTCCTTATACCGTGTATGAGATTGTTTTGCTGAAAATATTGTGTGTTGTATTCTGGGTGAAATTTCTTGTCGACAGATTTTTTTGTAGCTGAACTCGTGTTATATATTATAACTTTCATTGTCCTTGATAGATTACAGTAAGTGTTTAGAGAGACGGGTCGTGTTTACATACTAAATGGTGCGAATGTAATAGATAGAAAATCGTTAGTACGCTCTTAATTTAAGAAGAAAGTTTGTACGTTTTTGTACGTTGTATCATTTTATTTTCATGACAGAATGAGGTGAGGAGAACAAACACTTTATCCGATGTTCTGTGACTATACCACTTTTTTTTTAATTGGAGAAGGTTTCAAACGAGCAATCGGTTTATCTAATAATTAGTGACGCTTCCCATAGGCATCCTACCTTATTAACGTAGAAAAGATGATATTGGAAGTAGATGATGAGGGATAGGAAGAAGGAGCAGATCAAATTCATCACCCGAAACACAAAAGTTAAAATATTTTCTGCGTGGTTCTACCACTATAGTGAATTAAAATTATTATTGTACATTAGAGTTGACTTCTGAATAATCTTTGTTTAAACGGCGCCATACAGAATTTACGATGTAATTGTTTATTATAACACATTTTCATCTACGATTATAATACTAGATATCACTGGTGTCTTACTTTAGTATTCTAAAAGGTTTTATTTATTTGCCAGGTATCCCCCGGCATGTACAACGTCCAACCGGCAGCAGAGGGTTTGTTCCGCTCAGAGCAATACGTCCAGATACAATTATGGCCAGCTCATTATGAACGCGGCGCCCCCATATTACGCTGCGAGGCCAAACTCGGGGAGCTTTATAGGGATAATTCCGCCGTCGCTCTCTACTCGGCAAATAGCGATCCTAAAATTGAACGAGGTAAGTGTGCCGTTGATAAATTATAAACATAATCTAAATGTAAATCATCAGCTGCAGTAAGGAGACGGGGTTTCATTAAATTTCCACTTTATTTGAGTTTATAAAAAAAAAACATAAAGACCTTAGTGTACACATTTTTATTCTATTTTTATTTGTTTAGTATCTTGGTAATCTTTTGAAGAAAATATTAACTTGATAAAAAAAAGAAGAAATATGTGAAGAACTGCAAAAAAAAAAAATGATATAACAGGCGAAGAGCACCTAAATTAAATTTATAATTTGTAGCTATTTAAAAAAAACGATCATAAATGAATATCAATAAAATTTAGATAGATAAAATGTCTTGCATTTGGATAGTCTATTTGATATAATATGTTATAAAGTTGTTACAGAAGTGAATCTTTCATATTCCAAGCTAATGAACATAATTGCGATATAAAATAAAGATGACGTAATACAAAATCATATGCCAGCCAAATAATACCCTTATCTGTAATACTATGGGGCCATAAGCGTTAACAGAGAGCTTGCTTGCAAAATGGCCAATGTACGGGGCATATGCGAGAGGAAGCTGGGATAATGAGATCTCTACTACCAAAGAGGTCATTCAGCCTCAGTAAATTATTGCTCCCCGGCTCATTGGCGGAGACAATTTCCTACGATGGCAACACTGGAGCGTTGTTCAGTGATAATAAATTTAGAATCGACGCGTGTCGGAATACTGCTCTAGACACTGTGGTTTTAATATGAATGCAACATTGTATTTCGGGAATACTTGGTATACTGGCTTGTACTTTGCACGTTAAATTTTTATTATTTAATGTATATTGTCGGATCATATGAAAATAATGACTGACTTTATTTTTATATCACAATTTCCTAGAAGAGTATTCATTATGTATATATTTATAGAATTATATACATTTTTATATTGCATTACTTTACATATATGTAGTAATGCAAGTTACGAGTTCTAAATGCAGTTTAAATGAAATGAATGTAAATTAAAAAAATGAAATAAAAAGTAACAGTAAAGTAATAAAAAAAACAATAAAAAAATAAATAATTCAATGGAATTCTAAATTTGTACAGACAGTGGTAACAAAGTAGTTGTCATTGCGTTCTTAGAAAAGCTACGGATGTGTTAACGGAATGACGCCAAATTCACTTACTCGTAAATGTTACTATAAGGATGTTATAAATATCCTAAAGCTGTTCCTATCGGTGATAACCATTTCGAGGTATTTAAGAATAAAGGGTGTTTGTTCAAATAATATGTTGTGACGAAACAAAACACATCTAATTTTGCCGTAGATTTAGATTGTAATATTTATGACAAAACCAAACTAATTGCAATACTAATTGGTTTACAGTTTGATGCTAATTATATGTAAATGTAACTTTATGAGTTTCCTAAGTAATATAATAATCTGCAATTTTTTTTTGTAATAAATGTTAAAGCAATTGTTGAGACATGACATTAACGTTTAAATTAGTATAATTTTTTTGTTATAAAATTTAGCGTAATTTCACATACGTTATTTATGATATTGTGTATGATATATGTGCAGTTATTAAACTGAAATGATGTTATTTAAAAACCATAACAGAATCGAACGTTTTGTAAGTTTATTTTATTCAAAAGTTATTTAAAATAGAGACGAGTTTTTATTTCTAATATTGATAATTAATTATATTAACGTTTCTTTTTAATTGAAATCCATAAAAAGGCTATTCAAAAATCAAGTGTTCTAGTTGAATAGACAAAATGATCGGTAAAAGTTGCTCTAATGCTCTGTCGTACGAAAAAGCGCTTCCACATTCGAGAAATATGATGAAGTCCAAATGGGTCATTGAGACCAATATGGGATGGATCGTTGCACATACTTCACGAATACAAACAATAAAAGATGACTCGAATGCGATGTGTACGACCTATTCGCTATTGTTAAAAAACAATTTGCCAGTAATATACTTTAAAATATTCCTCTCAATGGGTTTTTCTTTTCAGTAACATCGCCAGGTTCGGCCGCCAAGCTACAAACGTGCCAACTTCTGCTACTGCTGCATATTATTGTCTGGGCTAACAACACATAAGTTACTACAACCCATAGACTTGTATAAAATATTAATGTAATAGTTTAAAAAATAATAGGTGGATTTAAATCAGATCGATGAAGGTGAGGTGATCTGAATTTGAATTTATAGTTAATTGTACCTAAAACGAGCTGAAAAATATACCAAAGAATGTAAAGACTAAGATTATTGTTGATTTAATATAAATTATATGTCGAAATGGTTTTGTTTTTATTTCAAAATCTCTTTATAATTTTGTATATAATTGAGACTTTTAATGTGGATCCGACCACGTCCGGCAAATGGAGCCAAACGCTGTGCGGCGCCCATAATCAAGATAACATTCCGCAACATAGACCGACGTTTGAACCGTCTGTTCAAGGGTGCGGGAATCCGCTGTAAGCAGCGAGGTTTCTTTAAAGGAGGCCTATTTCTAACATTTGACTTCTTTTGGATAACGACGATGACGATTTAGATGAGTCAAGTTTTATCTTAACATTCATATTATCTTTAAGCTTGAATCTTCAGTGTATCATTGGATAGTGCGAAACACCGACCGTATTTTAAATTTTTGCAGAGTATTGAAAATTTCTGTTGGTGCGTAACCACAACGGTGCAACGCGATAACCGCGACTTTATCTTCTGTCTTCAGAGACTTCATATTTGAAAATGAATTCTGTTTTTATTTTCGGCAAGCGCCGTATATATATATGCATTAATCTATGAATGTCCAATTAATATACGCGGCAACTTTCAACTAGTGCTCTCGTAAAAGCGTTTACGACCCATTCAGAGCCATAAATGGTCGTTTAGTGTTGGCTAAACG
>DWLR01001817.1:0-17025 GCA_018246295.1 Papilio alexanor hazarajatica
CCCCTGCACCGCTCACGCGCGCCCTGTTCGTTTTATTCAAATTTTACTTTTCAAAGGACTTATGGGCCACCCTGTATGTGTGTATGTTATAAGTGTACAGAAAGTTCCGATGGAATCTATCGGATAACACTCGTAACTATCGTAAAAGATGTTTTGTGTTTTGTGTGTGTTTTCAAAGAAATATGTTAATTAGTGTATTAAATATACATTACAATATTCTTTTACATTACATTTTACACTATATATATTACACTATATTTGACAAATATTTAAGAAGGTATCAATAATTAAAACAACTCTCAATCGAAAATACCAACAGCCGCATTGAAATAAACGCAGGTCGTGTTCTGTGTTCATAATATATTCGTAAAACAAAGTCGCTTCTGTCTATCAATTTTTATACACTTTTAAAAATAGTTAGGTACTAAGGGGGTAGGATTACGATAATTTATTAAGCTTATCTATGAATTGGCTGAAAAATTTTGACGTTGATTTTTGAAAAACCGACGGATGGTACGTGATACGTTAGAAAAAAATTGGATATAATATGCTCTGTTACGGGTTATAAAATATTAAATAGTACATTATTCAATAATATATTTTAATAACAAAATTAGCAATTTCTGCACGCTGCAAATTTACTTGTCTTAAATATAAAATAACTGTCTTATTTTAAGCGTTTTACAAAGGATTTCAGATGAATCAAGCTTTCTAATTCGTAAGATATTACATTGAACGTACTGCAAGAGTAGAATTCATTTTCACAGAAGCTTTTAAAAAGATTAAGCGTGCCAGAATTTGCCTCACAAAGTCACTTTTTTTCGACGACCCGGCGTTAACTGAATCCGCCTCTCCACTTTGTTTATTTTTTTCACACTTTGTACTTACTCTTCAATGATTCTTTATATTTATAGGTATATCAAATGGTCAACACTTTTTTATCGTCTGTACTTGGTGATAATGATAATGAATTCTGAAAAACTCGTAACTCACTGTTTACCCCTCTGTGTGACAAAGTATCAAAAACAGGACTATTAAAAATGTTTATTACGTTTATTGTATTACTAGTTTTAATTGTATGCTCATATTAATGAAACAAATATTTCGAAGCAAATAAAATACTAAACAACTTTAACATTCGTTGGCTTCAAAGTTAGGTTACTAGCCATCGGAATTTTTTTCTAGATTTATAAAGAATATTTATTTCATTGCTTTTTTTGTCTCTGCAAAGAAACAAAGTATGTTTGTTCATTTTTGATAAACATCTAGAGTATTTGGTTTGCTTTCACTTACATTGAAAAATATAGTAATAATTTGTCTAGACTGAGCGGGTTAAGGTTGTGAGAATCGAATATATATACGTACTCATCATCATCTCCCTGCCCTTTTCCCACTTGCGTAGGGTCGGCACAGTATGTACTACTCTTCCATATATCCTGGACTCTACTGTAGTCCAAACTGCAACTGGTTTTGGCTATAGTATTTCGAATATATATACGTACTCGTGTACGTATATATATTCGATTAAAAACTTAATGCAGAAACAATAATGGAGAGAAAGAGAATAGTAATTGTTAAAAAAAGTTAAATCTATAGTAAAAGTATATACGAGTATGTCAAGTGTAGTGGCAGTAAGAACTTTTACATCTTTTAACACGGTGTAAATTGTTAAAAACTCCGAAGATACAAAAAAACTTGCCAGTATCGTTAAATTTTCATTCGCATCGTACATATCTCAACTGCAGAGATGTTTCATATTACAATCTTTATGGCGATATCAAGTTGCTGCAAATATTTAACTATTCCAAGAACCATGCTTGCATCTTTATATTAGGTACATTTAACAAAATTACATTCAGTTCTCGTAGGAGTTCATAAAATAAATAAGTCGTAAACACAATACAGTACGGTCGTGCACAAAACGGTTTCAAGTTGAAATCTAAGACGTTGCTATCAAAAGCGGTCGGAGGCGAGGCTGTGATCGATGAGTTCACTTTGCACGACGTTTGTAAGTACACCACCGTACCAACACTTTAAAATATGCCAACCTCTTTACACTTTTACAATCATACAACCAAAATAAAAAAAAAAAAACTCTTAGGGCAATATCACAATGAGGAATAGATTGCCGATTTTTTTTTATTGTTCCGTCTGCCTTGATCCATCTACACAAACACTTTTAAATAATATCCGTCTTATTCCCTTACATCAAACATACATAAGGATTTTTTCATTTAAATTTAACAAGAGAGCACAGTATACACTAACACTGTTCTTAATAAAGGATATCCAAGTAACTTCAGATACGGTGAAAAAATTTCGTAAAATAAAAGTAACTTAAACAAACCTCCCAACTACACTGACGTGATTGTCAAGCATCAAACTTTCTCACTAATCTTTGATTTTGCTTTGCTTCCATGCGGCAAGCAGAATTAATTTTAATTCATCAAATAATAATTTTAGGTAACTTAACCTAAAATTTTCCAAAGAGTTTTTAATTTTCATTTAAGACTTTACTAAGTTACTTTTACTTTTAATTTATAAAAAAAAGCATTTACGCTTTAAGTAGTGAAATGTGTGATTAATGTAAATTATGTAATTAAAACTATCAATGAAAATGAGAGATCAAGAGCAAACACATACAATCTAAATACATTGCATGTAGGTGAATACCCATCGCATTATTAATCTTCTTACTTGCTTTTATTATTTACCGTCTACTTAGATATTTAGATAACCATTTTCACTGTTTTTCTTACTTAAACTTAATCTTAGCAACCAATCTGTATGGATATAACCTCGTTGTTCATAACCAAAGTAATATAACGTTTATAAACATAAGCTACGTTACTTCTAAACAATATATGCATTATCTTGATATTTAATCGATAAAAGTTTGTGTATTAAATTTTGTACATATTATGTAACTTAAAGAATAATGCTTATACACATATATCAATCGTCAATAGTAAATAAGAGATTTCGAAAACCCAATTGATTTCTTTTATTGCTTAATTCCATTTAATGTCGGGCTAATTCATTACCAATGAAATAAATTGGGGGCGGCTTACGACCTACTGAAGTCGCCTTGATGGTAGCGATAAAACCAAAAATAGCAGTTAGTATTTCTACTTTTGAAATTTCAATTACTAATATAATAATTTTACTATAGTTTTATATATATATATATATATATATATGTCGACTGTCGGGAGCTATTGAACTTTTTTTTACTATATCAAGCTTCAACTCTGGTAAAAACTATTCTTCAACAACGAACTTCTAAAAACTAATACTAGAGCCTTACATTCGGAGCAATGACCTCAAAAGATTTCCGCAACTACAGTAAGATCAGCGTCTTAGAAATTTGGTGACTTCTTTCTTTGAATTAACTTCTAAGATTTGAAACTACAAAGTTCGGTAAGTATTTAAGTTACGCTTAATTTTCTTCCAAACTGAGAATCTTGCTTTCTCGACTTTAACTAAAATAAGCTTTTAATAAGTTCGTCAATATTTTACATGGGCATCTTACTTTTTCTTTAACTTAGTAAAGTTCAAAGACATTCGCCGGTATTCTTTTTGAACGCCATTAAACCATTTTTACTCGAAAACGAAAATAATCACGAAAAGAACTTCAAACGAAAGAACCCCAACAATTTTAAACGAAGGAACCCCAACAATCAAAGGAAACGGGAAGGGCATTTGATTTCCAATCACATCATGATATAATTTTATCCCTATTCATACAACCAGCAACTGCAGACGTCGCGTTACTCTACGACGTTACAAATAAAAAGAGGTTACGAGGTACAGTATAGTAGTATAGTATTCACAGATTAGAAATATAGAATAGAATGATTTGAGACATCGATTAAAATATTGCCAAAACTTCATATATAAAAAAATAAATACTGCCTTTTCATTTGCTTACTGTTTATTCAGTGAGCAAATGAAAATGAGGTCTTTCTTTTGTTATGTTGTTTCTTTTTTTAAACACAAAAAAACTTTAATTATTCGGTCAACCCTGTTCATGACAAAGCGTTTAAATCGCTTATATCTGAGAGTTACGGCAGCGTACTGGATTCCCGCAGGGGTCCGGGTCGCGATAATGCGGGTAACACTAGTTACATTTATAAATTAAATGAAGCTTCAAACCTCTGAATACAATTCTATTACATTACAAAAATATTATCATCAACGGATATAATTTGTCAACTAAAGCCTCGTCCTAGGTGACTGACGTAACGCGACACGATACGACGCGTTGCGACACGAAACTACGCGACATGACGAGACCAATGCACATGATTTACACATACATACAACGACTATTACATTTGACATTTTCACGATATGACAAATCAAAACACATCGTCACGCCACGTCGTCACGTCGGGGTTGCCCCGTTGAGGTCAGCTGCATTGATGCGAATTAAACTATTTATCATTATTTTTTTTTTATACTTTCAGAATACACTTGCTAAGTAATATTTCAATTTGGTCCTTCCTAGGATTTAACCATACATAATGGTGTTAGAAATCTTCAACATCGACCCAAAGGTGACGGAGAATATATTAATTCTAATCATTGTGTGAACTAACCATAAACGTGAACGTGAACTAACAATAGCGTTCAATCTATCAAAAACAATTAACATTTACTTTAACAACATCGAAGTAAAAAAAGTAAACACATTTTATGTGGTGAATACATTACACGTAAGGATGGTATTAAAGAGGGTAGCTTGAAAATGGTTACGTTCAAAATGCTAATCGGAGCCCTAACAAAAGTATAAAATTTCACTCACAGGTAATACCAGTCAACACTAACGGTGAAGTATGTTTTAATTTAATAAAATCTGAAGTTTCTTTTTATATTTCGATAAAAAACACAGGAAGTTTTCAATACACATATGTAATTTGATCTTCTAAGCCTACTTTTTACCGCAGTATGTTTAAACACAACAGTTGAACACATCTCTTAGATATCAAAATATATATATATATATATATATAGAAATAGAAAACGTACTTCAAATGTCTAGATCCGTCCGAATTAATCTTACCAAAGCGGATAAAATCAAAAGCACCGCAGCCAAAGTCAAATCGAAACTGCAAATACTGAAGCAAAGTATTCTACAATCCAACAGCGTGATATAAACTGGAGCAAAACTCTTTTGAAAAATTGCTTGAAAGCTGCTTTTTAACGTGGTTTTAAAAAATCTGTCTTTTGATTTAATGATAAATTTTGTCTGTTTTAAATGCCGGGTTTAAAATAAATGAGACTTATTAAATATAAAATACGTTCTGTTTGTTTTTTTTTTAATTCCGGACAAAGATCAGTTTTGATGACTTCAGATAGACAGCAATCGGTTTTCTAAAACACGCAATAATTTTACGCATTCTATTTCCGTGGCTTCTTAGCTTCGCAACTTAACGCAAATCGCACTATCGGGTTTTGGCGACAAAGTCTTTACGTCGTCTTCGACAATAATTTAAATACTATTAATTTCATAGAAACAATGTTGTCTGACTGTGTCTAGTTTTATCTTGTTTACTCTTTTAGTATCACCTTAAGCAAAGGACTAGAAAAATGCGTTTAATGCAAAAGATATCTTTATCTATTACATATTAGTTATTTAATTATACTATTTTCATTTATTAATTAAAGAGAAATGCCCAATTACAAGTTATTGCAAATGGCAAATTGTTAGCAAAAACTTTAAAAGTATATAACACGTACACTGACAGCTAAGATCGTTATGGTATCAACAACTTAAAAAAAACGTGAAAATGGCCGAAGTTTGTGTGCCTAATTAAATTTCTTCTCGACTCAAACGTAAAAACTTTTAATAAAAGATATTTCCTTGTTTGTTAAATGTCTAAATTATATTTGAAAGTTAATGATTTATGAAATACATACATGATTTCTTTGTGAAGACCGTTTATGAATTTTATATTGTACCCAACATCTACTTTTCTGTATTTTTTTAACATCCAACAGATGTTGACAGCTGGAGGTAGGCCTTCCTCTCAATTCACAACAAAGATTCCTTGCCAACGTCATCAATTGGACTTCCGTAAACTTGGTCCTGTCTATCTATCTATAGTATGCCCCTACATTGAATAATATCTATTTTGTGTTTGAATCAATGCTAGCATATAGTGCGAATAGTGAAAAAAAAACTAAGATATTTTATCTTAGTTTTTTTGTAATACAGAATATGGGACAAACCTTTTGCGTCCCCGCCTCTATGATGCCACACAAAGCACTCATTCCAAATATTACGGACTTACACAAAGCCGCTAAAACTTCGAAAGGCCAAGGCTTAACACACGTAGTGCCGTCGCGTAAAAAGTTCACAATTCCTTAAACAAAAACAGTTCTTTTTTGAGCTTATATTTTTATGATATTCACGTTCCGCTATATATTAATTTTCTGTAGTCGTTTTTTTTTTTACTAATTCTGTTATGAAGTCAGTCGTTTATCGTCATAAGCTTTAGAAGCTTTGAGACTGCCTCAGACAAAGCTACTAAATTTCCCAGAGGAGAAGCACCTAATACGACAAAAATAAGAATATTAAATGTATTCAAAAGTGTATTTTAAATAGTGTTTGAACACACTATCATCTACTGTTATTGTTGCATTTTCTAGTGTCACCAAACCGACCGTTAAAGTTTTTTTCTTTCTACAACAATCTTGCTGACTGTTGCTCCAACGATTAAGAATATGTGAAGTTAAAATCTATACCAATCATAATATATTATATAAATACTAGAAAACAAAAATTATAGTAAATAATAATAATGACAGTGGCAGAATCCGCAACAACAACATCTGTTGCACGAGTGGCCCACTCGACCAATTCCACTTTTCTGTGTATATATTTGTTTTAATATACAGAGGAGGGGTCCTCTGTATATTAAAGGAAATCAACGAATCTGCAAATGCTCGCAAATGCTTGCAGCAGATGTTTGTGAGTAGTGGTCACTTATTTAAACGCTACCTCATTTGCTACATTCTTGTAAAAAAATCTAAAACTTCTTCGATAGTACTTTTAAATTTAAAAGAAAAATCGAACAAATATTTGAAAAAAAAATACGGAAACAACATCTCGTCAACGTAATGAAACGCTTTACAAAAATTCATAAAAAAATCTAAGAAAGATAGACGAGTGAAAGTTTAATGTCAAGTCCTCAAGAAATTAATTTACACGCTTCGTTCTTTTACAAAGTGAATTTTGTTTTGTGTAAATTTAGAACGAGCTAAAGAAGTGGCCCTTATTTCCTCTTGAAGACGTTTATACTCGCTCGGAGGCGGACGTTCAGAGATTTCGAATTAAATCAAAATTTGTCTGGAAGTATTAATTCTGTGTAGGCGTTGCGCATTTTTCGTTAACAGGAAACATGTTTCGCATGACACATTATACTTTTCTTTTAGCTGGTTGATAGCTTAGTAAATTTTAGTGCAACTTCTTTTATTATATTTTAAGTAGGTACATACATTAAAGTAGCATACACTAAAGAGTAATAGGTACATACATTAAAGGAAAATATACCTACATCTTTCACATTTGACCTGCTCTTAATTCTTACAAATAGTTATGGTCAACGCCTTACTTCAAGTGCACAAATATTATAGCGCTAAGTCTCAAGGAAGTCGCACTATGTTAAATTACGAGTTTAACAACTCATACTTTTTGTCTCATGCTGTCTCGTATTATCGATTCTCAAAATTCTGAGCAGCACTCTATTGTAATAGGTAGGTGTATAAATTACAATCAAATACGTGACTACTCTATGTAATAAAAAAACTTATTGTGCTTTTACTCAATTGTGGATGGCAATTTTTCAATATTTCTAAATCACCATCAATCTTCTCAATGGTCTCCTACAACATGAACGAAATTATTGGTCAATTTTTTTTATATAATAAGGGGGCTAACGAGCAGCGGGTCGCTTAACATTAAGTGATTCGACGCCCATGGCGATGTCCATGCTACACCAGAGAAACTGCAGATGCATTGTCGGCCTTTAAGGAAGGATTACGCTCTTTTCTTGAAGGCCTCTAAGTCGTATTGGTTCGGAAATATCACTGAGGGATAGATCATCTTGAAACTTGAGATATTTATGTTTACCTATACCACCATACCAGAAGTCACCCTCCTTGAAAGAAAATACGAACGCGCTCCGTGCAAATGCTCTACCATATACGCTTATTAGATTAGATAATTTGCATAAAATATAAAACGATTAATTCAAATATTCATGAATACTACAAATCTGTCAAAAATCTTCTAAGTCACTCTGAATAACATATGCCCCACTAACTCGTTCACAAAAATGCTTAGGAAAAGTTAACGTTTATGGTAAATGTTTTCCTTAGTCCTGAAAAGGCTAACAAGAATGTATCGGCTAGATCATACACAGTGTATGGTTAAGTTCATGTTTCATGACTGGATATACAAAAGGTTATTTATTGGCTTAAATTTATCTCTCGAAAACGAATTATTACCATTGAAAGCAAGATAAATCCAGTTTGTTTAGCGAAATCTCTAAATTCTAATGTTAGCTCAGATTTGTTTAAATTTCTGCAAACTGCCCAAACTATTATCGCTGAATTAATAGTTTTGATTCATGATATTTATAGAATTAATATTTTTTATCCTACAAATTCAATTTAATTTTTCAATCTTTAAGGTAGTAGAGGGTTTTGTTAAATAGTTTCTTCTTCTTTCTACAGTTATATAGACACTAGCAATTAAAAAATGAAACAATGGCGTAGGGCTATCAAATTTTCATTATTCGTTAGGCCACTACAGATCCGGATTTGACAAAACCCCAACGTTTTATACTGCTGAATCCATAACGTTCTATTTGTTTTAATAATCCCTTAGTCCAGTTTAATCTTACAATCCCTGTGATTGACACACTCATATATTTAATTCGAGTATTATTTTCGACTAGTTGGCCTTTAGGACGCTTAACTGAGTTTTATTTAGAAATAAGGCTTTCATGTAAAAAGTCTTATGAAATTTTATCTATGCTAAAATCACTGTCGCCTCAACATCAGCTAATGTCGATAGATGGCGTTAGTAGTTTTATAAAATAGATGGTGGTAGATAATGGTATACAGAAATATTCATAGTTTTCACGTTCAACTCGGCGTGAACCATCGGCAGTTCCCATATGTTTCTATTTTTATTGAAAAAGCATACTTTAACAAAAACCCTTAATAAATTATTTACAATATAATATTATGGCACAGTAAAAATGTCAATAACATTATTTTTACGCCTTAAATATAAATATAACCCAGCAAATATTGTCTTTCGTTTTGCAGTTTTCTTAAAAAAAAAATTAGGAAATCTTCTGGACTTCCATGGTAGCGTCACCAACCAGGCCCAACTGTTAATCAAAATCATCTCATAATCACACAACAAAATTCATTAAAATTGGTTCTGCGGTTTAGAAGGAGAAATAAATACTTATATATTAAGGTAGTCTATTACCGCGCGAAGTCTTCAAAAAATTCGCTTGCGTTCGAAATTCTCTTTAAGTAATATCAAAATTTTCTGAAAAGAATTTTTATTACTTTGTAACATTGCTAAGGAAGAACACTAGAAGTAAATCAAAATTTTCCTCAAAGACCATCGCTTTTCCGATCCGTAAAAGCTTTCATCTTCTATCGACATCCCTCTTCTAATTTTAATTTTTATGAGTGTTATAAATTTATACAATTAGAGCTACGAGTACAACTTAAGAATGGTGCGCTTTTTATGTATCTGTACATAATATTTGTTTTATTGAAAAAATGCATTAACTACGTTAAATTTTTAATAGACTAGTCGCTTAACTAAAAAAAATCCGATATTATAGTAAATCAGTGTTTTAAATTAACTGACTTTAACGTGTGACTAAATAACACTGTGGCTGTGTGTCGATGTTGAATATGTTACGCCAACATAAATATACACAGTACTTTAACTGTTGTGTGTCTTTGTTCAGCTAAATCAACATCCTTGTTTGATCCGTAGATATCTTATTACGGCATTTTATTGAGACTGTCTATAACATTACAAATGTAGAATAAGGCGTGAAGAATACAGACGCCTTACTGCTGTGCAGAGTATCGCTTAAAATCCAATGTAATGGTACGTCTTTATTTCTAAAAATGTGTTTTTAAAGCATTTATTTAACTTGCAATATTTGTAATTCTATACCACTTAAGAATAGAAGGAAACGACCGTGTGAAGCGTAAACAAAAATACTTTTTTGGTTAAGTAGTTCGTACAAATTAAATTTTAATACAAAATAAAATTATTGGTCGGCCCACAGCGATAAGGGGCGACCGATGAAATAGTTATGAAGGTTTACGTTCGTTTTTTGCTTCCCGTTTTTTGCGAGAACGCATTTTGAGCAGCTACATGTTCATTATGGTGTAACTGACTGTGCCGGATTTATTTCCTTTCCTATGATTTAACATGCTTTTGTTCACTGTGTGCATTAGACTCATCTTTGATTATTTTTGTCAAATCAAGACGAGAGTCATCTATGTATTAACATTTGAACTCTCCAAATGTATTCATGTACCGTTAAGATGGAATAAAGCGCCATCTATTGTCAACACTTGTGACTATCTTGGCATTACGTTTTTGCACGCTGAACCTCAGAATGGAGGTGTTGGTTTGTTTTAAATAGCATTGATTTAAATTACACCCTGCGGTTGGCTCGAAGTTGAACGTTCTTTTCTTTACGCCAATGGAAACACAACAATTTAAAACTCGTGCCACGTAATCGAAAACAGACAATTCAACGAAAACAAATTCTTGCGAATCAATCTGTCATTCAGATGACTGTACGAGTAGTGTATCCGCCTTGAAAAATTGTCTAGTGTCGATAAAAGTAAGTAAATACAAAGCTTTTACGTATTTCTTTTTAGCATCATGGTTTTACCTTACAATTATGCAATAAAATTATTTCATGGTAAGATTTTAATTCAGGGCACTGCTCCATAAATTGACGTCATTAATTTCCATCACAAAACAAGAATTTCTACCTTAGTTATTTTGTTCCTTTACAAACAGGACGTAATTTTTATGACGTGCTCCTTGTAAAATGTAATAATTACTTTTTACATTTAACTGCTACGTATGGCTGTAGAATTGAAAAAAATAGTTCAATTTACAAGTTAAAAACTGTCGTATTCTAGCACAAAGCCTTGTTCGTGATAACCAATACCATTAGCCCACTTTTTCAGAGAGCTAGGAAGCTGTGAAACAATAATTCTCGTTTCACATTCGTCAATTACCGCAAGCTTAATTGGCCTATTACGAAAATGTGTCAGCTCCTTGTAATGTTGAGCGCCCTAAATATAATTGAACTTGTTGCTGTATTTTATATCTCTCCTCTTTTACACTATCGACAGCGTTGTTTGCTAAACCTATGTGCATATTCCTTTTGATAACAATGATAAGATAACACTGTATCTCTTACCTTTATACTCCTAGATGTTGTAAACTAAATAATACCAATAATAATGTTCTTAATTTGTTGTAGGTAAAAGGGTCTCAACATGACGACCCAAGTTCAAGCACTATATGACTTCACGGGTGAGCCTGGCACTACAGAAATGTCAATAACATGTGGTGAAATATTAACACTGTTAAACACTGAAATTGGAGAGGGGTGGTGGGAAGGACGGAATGCAAAAGGTGAAACTGGACTTTTTCCTGCGGCATATGTAAGAAAACTTACACCGGATGAGTCAGTGCCCACAAAAATGGCACCAGCAGCACCTAGGTATGATCAAGCAGCTGACGACTGGGGTGACCAACAGTACAGTGCTGGTGATAATAATTATCAACGTACAACATCACATGATGATGGTTGGGATGACGATTGGGATGATGACACATATTCTGAAATAGGCCCTGGTGGACAACAACAAAAGCCCAGTGTACATCCGCAACAACAACCTCTGACACCACTTCCAGGAATGCCAATAAATGACTATAATCATCGCATAGATGATACTGCATCCAATTTTGGCTCTACTGTAGGTACAGTGAGAAAAAATAAATTTGCACCATCTTCTAAAGTCAGTGGTGAAAGTTACCTGTTAGGTACATTAAATGTAGAAGTGCCAGATAGTGACAAAGTTCACATCGTCCAAGATGAAGATGGATACATTTGGTCACCCATACCCCAACCCTATTCCGTTACTGTTGCATCACCAAAGAAAGAATCTAAGTTCAAAGGGATCAAAAGTTTTATTGCATATCAGTTGACACCTTCTTTCAATAATATCCAAGTATCACGGAGATACAAACATTTTGATTGGCTACATGAAAGATTACAAGAAAAATTTTCATTGGTTCCCATACCACCCTTGCCCGACAAACAGATCTCTGGTCGATATGATGAACAGTTGATTGAACGGAGACGGGTTCAACTTCAAGAGTTTGTAGACTGGATGTGTAAGCATCCAGTGCTATCTAAAAGCGAAGTTTGGCAACACTTTCTCACTTGTACCGATGAAAAGCGGTGGAAAGCTGGCAAGAGACAAGCTGAAAAGGACAACCTACTAGGCCTTAACTACTGTATATCTTTAACTGTACCTGAAAAAGCTTTATTGCAATCACAAGTGGACCACATCACAGAACAGTGTCATACATTCATAAATAGTATGGATACTTCAGTTAAATCAGTTTCTAACATGTGTGTTGCACAAACGAAAAGGTTCCAAGGACCTTACAAAAGCGATTGCCAGAAAATTGGAGAGGCAATTTATAATCTTGGTAATGCCCTAAGCTTAGATGAAGGCACAATTGTGTCAACTTCAAAACTTACTTCTGCCATAAAGATGACCGGCGGCGCCTATATTGAGATTGGTAGAATGTACGAGGAACAACCTAAATATGATTTTGAACCTCTTGGTGACAAATTTCATCTATACAAAGGCATAGTCGGTGGCTTTCCAGAAGTCTTAGCGAATCACAAAGGAGCAATGCAGAAGAAAAGAGAATGTGAAAGGTTAACTGCCGAACATAAAATGGAAATAGCACAACTTAATGAAGTTATAAGAAGGTCCGATGTCATATCCTATGCCGTACTTGCCGAAATAAATCACTTCAAATCGGAGAGAACGATAGACTTGAAAGCGACAATGCAAAAGTTTCTGAAACAGCAAATCAACTTCTATAAAAGAGTGGTTGATAAACTTGAAAACACACTGCAACAGTATGAGGATTAATTTAAGGCTTGGCGGGAATTTTTCACATGTTTTCTCGAGGAAGGGAATTGATGAACTTTTTTTAGTGATTTTTGTCTTAAAAATGCCATTGTAGTTTGATGTGTATAAATTTTTGTATAACAGTTTATTAGCAATGCATATGTGATCCAAAGGATTATGAAAACATTAAGATGAATTTATATTGTGATGAAATAAGGACTGAATGTTAATCATGGTACACAATACTGTTTATTTTTAGCTATTCTAAATGTACTGTATATATTTTTTACAATCTTGCATCTTATGATTATATTTTTTTTCTACAATATACATATTTTGTTTTTAAAGTTTACTAATTAATTTACATGAATTATTTTTCTTGACTTTACCTATGTAGGATGTTAGAATAAATGTTGTAACTGTATTATTCCATTTTTTATAAGTTCTATAACCAATAAAATGTGCAGATTGTTTGTACAATTTTTTTTTTTCATTGTTTTAATATTACTATGAACCTCTTAAAAATTCCCCTCTTGTTACATTAAGTATGTAAGTATTTTAAAATAATGTTTTTTATAAATTATTTAATTTGTGTGATCATAATATGTTTTTTTCTTTTTCAGATATAGAGCAACTATGGTAATGCGGCGATTCAGCCAATGCTAACATTTAATTCTGCACAAAGTCCGATATAACGAATATTTTTTTGATAATGGCCGAAGAGAAAAAGAAGAAGGATTCAAGTGCATTGTTATCGAAGAAAAAAAAAGTGAAGCCACGAAAATCACGCGATGCCGATTGTTTGAGTGTCAATTTCCTTAAATGTGTTCTACATATTTTCAACGTTATATTTATGGTAAGAATTCAGTTTTAAATAAATGTTTTCGTTAATGATTTATAATTAGTTTTTTTTTTTTATCTTCTGAAATACAATAGATTACCTTGAAGTACAATTACACTACTATGTTATTACGACAGACTGGTTTTGAACAGCAACTAAAATAATATTTGTGTATATTATTTCTTAGAAATCACTAATATTTATATTGGTAATGATCAGTTTAAAGTGTGTCGTAACGTAACTACTTATCTATTTATATTCAGAGTTAGATAAATAAAATTATTCATTAACATTATCAAAAAGGATTAATGTAAACAACTAACATTAATTAGGTATGTATAGTATAATATAGGTAATAGTGAATTCGTGGTATTTGAAACCAACATCGATTGAATTACAAATAAGATTTTGTAGATGTCGTATGGCGTTTGGGCCTATGCTTACAACGTGGACCTGAAATCTGTTTATGATTAAAAAAAATATTTTAGCTTATGTATTTACTGAATTTAATATTTTTTTTAAAGTCAGAATTAAATTAGATTATACATTGTGACAGGGTCTAAGTTGACAGAGTAAATTAGACGAAGACAAGAGGTTTTTTTCTATCGATACTCAATGCAAATAAAAGTAAAAAGTTATTTGTAAACAAATAAATAATTAATTACCTGTCATAAAAAAAATATTAAACACAAATTTGAAAATACTAGTCGTATTTTTTAAATTTGATAAAATAAAAAATAAAACCTTTTGACTGACAAATACTAATTACGTTAAATTGTATCTTTTTGATGGTTGGAAGTATCTACAATCTAGTATAATATTTGATTTCGTCCAGTTTGCAGGTATTGGCGTATTAATAGTGGGAGCGTGGACCGTGGCATCTCGGCATAGGTTTGTGCCGTTACTACCCACTCCGACCTACCCCGCTATAGCCTACCTCTTGGTGATAGCTGGAGGCATGGGCGTGCCTCTATGCGCCCTCGGTTGTTGCGGTCTCAAAACTGAAAACAGAACTAGTTTGCTCTGCGTAAGTTTTAATTTATATGTTTATTATAAATGTTAGTATGTTTTACTCCACTGATAGAAGGATAACGTTTTTCGCGGGTATTTATATATCTCTGTTCCGATGTATGATGTGTGATAGATTAAATAGTGGGACCGATTTTAAAGAATGAGGTCTTATTTGATTTGTGTTCTTCCCTGGAGTGTCATATGGTACAGCCGGTTCCTCTAGTAATAAATCTCGCAACATCTGCAATAATCGGAACATATACTATGTTTACTATACTAAAGAGGAGGTAGTATAGCAGGCCATAAAAACTTCAAAAAAAAAAGAGATGGTAATAAATTAATAAAGGCGTATTCAGGCTTTGTATGTATGTATTTATCTAATTTTATTTGTATTTGTGTATGCATTTATTTGATAATTTTTATCTGTTTTCTCCTTCGTTTGTAATATTTTTCGTCTTTGCCTTTTCTTCCATTATTGCGTGGTTTCTTGGTGGAGAATGCCTCCAGGCGTTAAGTCCGCCATTTGTACGTGTGTGCAATGAAGTTTTTAACTAAATAAATATTCAAACCAAGCATATTAGCGGTCGACTATGAGCGAGCGTAACGCAGTTTTTTCAATTGATGTTCAACTTTATTTGACAATGAAAAATGTGTTATTTCACACTTTATTGTCAGTGAGCTAGTACACAGTCAGCTGCTGATAACATGGTGTGAATATAGCGTAAAAGACAAGGATGCAACTTTGGTAACTAAACCTCATAATGGATACCAAGTTGTCTAATAATAAGGTGTTCTTTCTACTGTAAAAGTAAGATCTCAGACGATTTGTTTACATTTCGAACCAACGGTACAACATATCTGAAGATTTAACTACAGCTGTTATCGCTACTTCGATACGCCACTCGATGGGACTAAAATAAATGATTCAAGGTCGTACGTAAACACCGTGCGCATTTATCAGTTGTAAACTTGTGTGAGTCATCTTTTATTATTTTTAAGCATACCACCAGTTGCGCGATTTTATTTTACTTTTTAATCGATTTCAAAAATAGAAAAAAGTTCATAATTATAGTTTATATGTCCCTCACAACTTCGACATATATGAACTCATTATTTTTTAAATTTTTTGTTGGAAAGGGGACATTCGCGAGTGGGACTCAATAAATATTAAACGGCATTCCTCCTTGTGTTGCTAAGATTTACCGAAAATTAACATTTGGTAAATTTAAGACAAACCCTGTTTGAGTTTAATGGATTTGTAATGCAATGTACCTTGGCTACAAATAAAAATAAATTTAAAGACTAGATTTTTGGTTTTGTCCAAAAAAAAAGATGTATTTCATCGTATATTATTATAAATTAAAAAGAAATCACTCATCTCTAAAATTTAAATATTTGATCTAAAATAATTACTTACTTTTTAATGTGATTGTGGAAAACACGATGAAGATTATATTTACCTGCAAATATTGACTCGAAAGTATTGAAAAAATTTACACAAGTTTACTTTTTTTGGGCAACGGACAATTTTAGAATTTATTGTACAGATTTTGTAGAATCCAAAGTTTTTTTTTTTAAATTCATAACTTAAACATTAATATGAAAGCTGTCAATTGTTTTTAAATTTATTGTGAACTCCTAACAGTTCTACGATGGTACATTAATCATCCAGGGGTGGATCCAGGATTGAGATTTTGCTTGGCCATATAACATTTTATACAGTTTAAACAAAGTAATGTAATGCTGGATATTTTTAATAGAATTATGATTATACAAGTTTTCGTTTTGAAATTATACACGCAAGAATTCTGATGATTTTAGTCCTCTTAGCCCCCCACCTTGGACCCGTTGAGTTTAACATCCCATACGAGGGGTGATCCAAAAGTAATGATAATGAAAATAAAACACGGTAATTAAAGTTAAAATAATAATTTATTTTT
>DWLR01001818.1:0-17024 GCA_018246295.1 Papilio alexanor hazarajatica
ATTGCAATATCAAGCACATCCGGTGTATGTCCCACTGTGTGGGGGTAGTGCGTAGGTTCTATGGGTGCTACAATTTCAAAGTCAAGTACTTCGGACAGCGAGTCTAGAGCTCGGCCTCGATTACTAATTCTAGTTGAATTCCGTCGAATGTGCTTGTTGTTAAAGTCGCCTGCAAGTATGGCAGCTCCACCTATAGATAGGAGGGCTTCGAAGTCGGACCGCAAGATAGTTGCGCTTGGTTTACAGGGATTGTAAACCGAAGCTATGGTAATGAGGGCGTGGCCAGTCATGGCTAGATGACAGATCGAAGCCTCTAGGTGTGTTAGTGAGGGCGTGTCAATCGGTACGCAGTGCAAGGATTTTTTATAGTAAACAATAGTACCGCCGCCTGGAGCGCAGGCCCTATCATTTCTAACGATTTTATAATTGGGGACATTCGGCTCCCTTCTAATCGGTTTTAGTAAGGTTTCCTGCACGAGTAGCACGTCGACTTGATGGTCGCGAAGAAAGTTATGAATTTCGTCGCGTTGATCTTTGATACCGTTCGCGTTAAAGAAAGCTACGTTAATCGACCGCTGTTTAACTCTGCCGTTGCTACGTGCGAGAGTCGGAAGACCATTATTATTATTAGCATTCGCAGCCATTGGGGCGTCTAATTATGTTCGAGGGCACTTACTATGTCCCTGTACTTTTGATTAGGTACAATCGCGTACCTATGTTACCCGACGCCTTTTCATATTCGTCGGCGAATGTAAGGACCTCTTCCATGTTGAGGCTTGAGAGCCGGTTAAGCGATTCAAAGGAACAGGGACTGGTTCCTGCGGCTTTTGGTGTTATAGGTGCGATAACCGGCTTTACCGCAGTTTAGCAATGGTTGAGGCGGGCTGCGTATTCCTTGCTGCGGTAGGGGTGGGTTTGATCCACGCGCAGGTCTGTGGCGCGTTCGTTTGCCATGTGGGGCAGAGAGGAGGGAACAATGACGCCGTTAGCGCCGGCTGCGGTCGCCTCGTAGGCTGGCGCGGTAATGTTTGGGGCAGTTGTCTGCGTTTGGGTGCTTTTAGGTACCCGAGGTAATTAGTTGTACGTCCTAGTAGCTGGCAAAGTACACAGGAGAGTGGTCCAAAATCGGCTAAGAGTGTTTTGTCCTTTGGACGAGGACATTCAGAGGTGCCGTGGTCTGCTTGACACTTGACGCACCGAGGGCGAGCAAAGCAGTTACGAGCCGAATGTCCGTACAGCTGACATTTATGGCATTGGCCTGGCATTGCGTTTTTGCGTGGCGGTTCAACAAACAAGCCACTGAGGCCGCAAATTGACTTAATGTCAAATATGGACTTCCCTTCGGGTGTGAGCTCTAAATGAACTTGCACCAAATCTATTGATGCTTTGGTGCGTCTACTGGTCATGCGATAGACGCCTAGGATTAGGAGTTTTTGGTCCTTGAGGGATCGGGCTACCTCTTCGATAGGGATCTCTTTGGGGATGCGTTTAATCACAACCCTAAGTATCCGTTCTGCGGCGAGCGTGAAAGTATGATAATAAACCTTCTTTTCTTGGAGGAAACGGGTGACGTGTCTGAAGGCATCTGCAGTCTCCAACTGCATCTTAATGCCTTGGGCAGTCGCCGTGGCTATTACTTTATATTTGTTGGTCATAGCCGATTGTATCATCGGCCATTTGTACTGAGCTTGTACGTAAATTGGGGGCGGCTTTCTATCTTGCGGCGCACGAGCCGCGGGAGAGACTTAGGATGTACTTGCGAGTATAGGTTGCGGGACGGGAGATACCTTGGGGGGCGCAATGGTTGTGGCTATAAAGGCCGCGATGGGCGCCGATGCGGTCTGGGACGGTCCAGTTATCATTTTGGGATCGGATTTCGGTGCCTTTTGAGGCACGGGAGAGGAACCCGAGGAAACGGTTAGGGAGGAGCGCTTCTTGCGCTTATTTTTGTTGAGGACGGTGGTGAATGAATCTAAGCAGTTATCTTGAGAGGACGCGGCGTCTTGCTCCATTTCGGAGTCTTGTTGTTCGGACTGGGGTTCTGATGCCTCTGTGGACATAGCAGAGGAGGCCGCTGAGGCGGGCCGTGACACTTTTTGTGCCGGTATTTTAGTTGCCCTGAAGGCATCCGGGAAATGTTCCTGGAGTTGTTATTTTTCCATTCTATCGTATAAACTACACTTTGAGAGTCTAATTCGCTCAGGAGGTCCCGGTGGGAGGCCGGGGTGTGTGTCCCTAGTGCGTCCGAGTGCCGATCTTATTGTGCACCCAGGTGTGTGCTTAGGTCTAACTAAAAACTACCCGTGGGCTCTAAATGACCAATACGTGGACCAACGTTGACTAGGGCACTACCCAAGGCCAGTGGTGGAGGTCCCTTCCGAATTACGCGGTTCCCTGATGGAGAAACGCGGGCGAACGGGTCTGTCCGACTAACTTTGTTAAGAGTCGGGACTCTTCGCTATTGATATATACGAAAACGGAGAAAAATGGCGGACATTTTCAGCGCATGTCGATGTTGCTACAAAAAAATTTGCCAGTTTGCTGTTGTTTATGGTTTCTTTTTTAAGATTGAAAGTATTGTTAGAGGTAAAATAATTTGACGTCAAAATAAAACAAATTTTATTAACCGCAATTTTTATTATGAATCTCACTAATGCAAAAAATACTCTTGGAGTGAAACAAAATGCTAATTACTTTTGTAACACTACCATCATTGTTTAGTTAGCCAACAAAATATCACGGCTTCCTTATCTTTGGTAAATGTTCATTTGTTCACGGTTTCCCTCATTTGCTTATTCGATATACAGTTATTTATACATACATTAGTTTGACAAAATAAAAATAATTAGACGTACTAGAATAACATTACAAATGTATAGTGCAACAAACTTATCCGGTCCGATGATTGATAAAATTAAAATAATTACACTTACTAGAATAACATTACAAATGTAAAGTGCAACAAACTTATCCGGTCCGATGAGAGTGGCGCTACTACCTCAGTTAGCTATTAGGAAATTTAGCAATTTTGTGAAGTATGACGACCTTTAAAAGTCAAAAGTTACGCTAGACTCCTTAGACATGCCATCCACTGCGTACACGCGAATCACAGACCTTTTTCCGGTAACACCTACGGCGTTGGCAATAGATGCATCGACTAATGTGGCATGACTCCACCATCTAAGAGTGCATAAGTATTTACAGTACCTCGGGGACCGGACACAATAATCGACACCATCTTTAGCAGCGATCGTCGTGACGGTTCCAGGGTGCTGTTATGCGCAATTACAACATTATCTGAAAATCATCAACATTGGGACTACTATGATGAGCGCCCTCGTCATCGTTATTGCTATCTATGTTGGTTACGGTTGCTTGTGGCATCTCTTTATGTAATAAATAAGGGTGGGTTTTTCTTACTAGGACAATTAGAAAAACATGAAAATTTCTTACATTTCCTATAAAAGTGGTTCTCCAGTTTCAGGAATTTTGGTAGGAGTTCCATTCGGGATCTCCTCACACCGTTCTTCTCCCTCTCATAGGCAAAGCATGTCCACCGAGATCTCAATATGGCCGGTAACTTCCCCACAATCTCGTTGGTTTTCTCAGGGGAGGCATAGTCCGGCATGTCGAGTAGCCGAACTGCTTCGAGGCAGTGCCGCACACTACATGAGAAAGCATTTATCTCCCTCGTTGTCTCTTGGTTGGAAATCCTAAGTAACGCTCTAATTATAGCCAACTGAGCCAAGACAATGCGTTCTGACCTAGCAAATTCAATTTCGAGAGCACTAATTACCTCAAGAGGGTCGGAGATAGCCGCTAGCATGATCGCTACCGCGTCCCGCGCAACGCGGCGCCGACTCTTAGTAGGTTTTCCTCTTGCGAATAAGATGAGCTGGAGGTTTGGTACGCCCTTCTAAAAAAGAGCGAGTCTGTAGGCTTAGTGCCGTCGTAAAATAGGTAAATTTACACTGACCTTACGGCATCCTGCGGCGACAGCAATGTTGGCGACGATTTGAACTAACTGTAAAGTGTCGTTTTTTTTATTCGAGCTAATATTTTTTTTAATGTTGTCATCACAATAATTAATGTTCGTACGTACGTAAATTACGTATGGGAGTACGTGTAAGTGTATCCTCTTTGGCTGAACGAGTAGGCAAGCCGGACCAGCGGGGCACCTCCACACACGGCTCTGGGGTATGGAGCAGGCGCGGCGGAAGTAGGGTAGTAAGTACTCGTAGTTTTTGGTAAACTAATTTGGTCATGATGGGACGAAGCGGTCGTACTGGATAGTGAGATTGGAAAGATAGGAAGCGTATTTGACAGGCTTTGTATGAGGTCTTGAGGGTTGTGACACAGGAAAGTTGTGGATTGGCCTCTTGTCCGGTCGCAGGCAAGGCGGCGTCTAAACGCAACACAATCATCGCGTCCTCAGGCGCCGCGTTGGGCACGGACGCAGGGATGATAGTGTGCGACGTCTCCATTAAGGCCTGAGGCGAGCAGGAAGGAATAATTGGAACAACTGTTACCACAATGTCCACGGTCTAACCAATCCTGGACAATCCTGCTTGAATTTAGGCTCGATCTCTAACTACCGTTGCTTTCTGCTTCTAGAGAAGCAACATGTGCGCGATGTTCTGCTTCGGCTACCGCGCGTTTCACGGCAAGTGCAAGTCACGCTCGACGCGCTCCAAATCTACGAGGCGACGCAAATTTTGTGCCTCCGCGGCGAGCACTCGGGCTTGAACCGTAGCAGACGATTTCGCTAATGAATTTTCCTCACTATTTTTTTTTATTCACTATGTTTTACCGCGGGTTTTGCTTTTTAGCAATATTTTTGGAAAATTTTAAAAGAAATTTTAAGAAAAACTTCTGCCAAAAAATGTTCGAGATCGAGTCATTTGTTTTTATTTGTTTCTTTTCTTATTTTTCAAATAACATGTTTAATTCTATATCGGCCAGTTACGTCGTTACCTAATCGAGACCTTATTACCTAATCGAGAGCACAAAATCAGGTGAAAAAAAATGGTCTTTGAAGGCCTTTTGCTGGGGTAAATTTTAAAGATGGGATATTCTTGGTAAATCGCGTACTTAGTATTTCGAGTAGGAGTATTTGTAAATACGCGTTCCAAATACTAGTTCCTAGACGTATTTAGTATCGATTTGATTTGCGGCGGACGAGCAAAAAAAAAATAGCCATCATAAAATCGCATATCAAATTTATATATAAATATTAGGTCCTTACATATGAAATTAGCGTTTTGTTGAACTGACCACTTTGATCTGAAATATCTCCTCTTTGGTTAAGAATTCCAAATTCAAATTTATGAATTCATTTAGCTGGTATATTTGAGTTTGAACTTTGGGTACCTCATGAATTGAGTGAATCGAACTTGCAAACACGCGTCGACTGCTGTGTTACTTTGCTCAACCAACACAATAACCAAGGGGTTTTAAATCGAATCATTACTTGTGACGAAAAGTGGATACTGTACGATAATCAGAAGCGCTCGTCGCAATGGCTGAACCCTGGAGACCCAGCCAAATCCTGCGCTAAACGAAAATTGACTCAGAAAAAGTTACTTGTGAGTGTTTGGTGGACTAGCGCCGGTGTCGTTCCCTACAGCTTTCTAAAATCTGGCCAAACGATTACGGCAGATATCTATTGTCAGCAACTGCAAACCATGAAGGAAGAACTAGCTGATAAACAACCGAGATTGGTCAATCGCTCTCGGGCACTGCTGCTTCACGACAACGCAAGACCTCAACCATTAAGTTAGATGAGCTACAATTGGAATGTCTGCGACATCCATCGTACTCCCCGGACCTTGCTCCAACAGATTACCACTTTTTCCGGAATTTGGACAACTTCTTACAAGGAAAAAATTCAACTCCAATGCGGCAGTCTAAACCGCCTTCAAAGAGTTTATTGATTCTCGCCCCCATGTTTTGTTTAGTAAAGGGATCAATGAACTACCTATGAGATGGCAAAAGTGCATAGATAACAACGGTACATTCTTTGATTAATTAAATATATTAAAAAAATGACTTTATATTCCTCCCGTACAAAACGCCAATTTTATATGTAAGGACCTAATATATCAATCATCATTTTTTTATTATTGTACATAGAATTTGAAAACGCATTTACCATGTATGTATATTATGAATCGTTGCAAACAATATAATATCAGTCGCAGTCAAATCAAATGAAAAACCTGTATTCATTTCAAAACCTTGATACACACAAAAATACGAAACATTGTCTTATCTTCTATGCACACACACTGCGGTTGTTCAATCACGCTCTCATTATTATTAAACGTCAAAATAAATATTTTTTAAAATGGCCGATCGTAATTCTTAACACGTTCGCTGCGACAGTGATTTTTCTATACTTTCCATTCCTTCGGTACAAGGCCTATATACCTGGTAATAAAACTTCCATTGTGGCGGCACAAGGCTTATAGACCCTGTAACATTTAAGAAACTTAAATCCTTTTTTTGGTTTCATGCAAAAATATATATGATTTTTTTGCTTTGAATATTAATAACAATAAACTTAAAGTTATGCCTTCCGCGTGACAAGGAAGTCTATACTTTTCTTAGCCGCACTATAAGCGAGACGTATACAAGATGTTTAGACCTGGTTTCGCCCTCAACGTGTTAAGCCGATTTTTGTTCGGTGCTGGCATCCATCTCACTCACACATAAATATGTGTCTCACTCACCTCTTGCTCGACTATAAGTTGAATTTGATTCGATCGAATCGATCTTAATTTCTGTCAAATAAAGTCGGTTTTCGATTCACATACTTGTTCGTTGAACAAGATGAAAGCGTAAAAAACACAAATTCTACAAAACCACAAACAAATACAAACAATTTTTTTTAAAATGGACGATCTTAATTTCTAACCGTAATAAAATAAGAAAAAACTTATGTTATATAAATTGCATCTATATCTATACATATAATAAAATCGTAATGATTGGTGTCTGTACATGGAAAATAAATTAGCAAAACTATTACAGGGGATATTTACCAATGCTATAGAACTCAAAACAACGATTTTTAAAATTTTTGTCTGTTTCTCTGTTACAATGTTCGCGCTAATCTCAGAAACGGCTTAACCGATTTGGATGCGGTTTTCACAAATGTGTCGTAATTAGCTTCAATCGTTAGACTGAGTTTTTATTTTATCTAAAACGGTTCATAAATAAAAAAATTACATCAATTAAATGTGTTACGTTAAACATTTCTTCAGAAAAAGTGCTATAAAATGACTATTTAGTTGAATGGGCTGAAACTTTATTTTACTATATATGATATTCTATAAAATGACGATGATTCAAAGATAATACAAAGTTAAAAATAGACAATTTGAGATTTCCAATGTAACATGACCTTCGATCTATATTGTTTAATTGGCTGATCATGGTTCTACTTAGGCTGGACCTTTCGGTTGTACAGTATTGCGTGTTTATTACAAAGCGGGTCAAAAAATTAACTTTTAATTTTTTTACAATGCTTTGTTAGATCACTAGATGACATAAAATAATAAAAAATAGGATTTGGTAAATTTAATAATTAATATTCACATCGATTATCAGGATTTTCAAAATGTGTTTTTTTTTTACCGTCACGTATTGGGTAAAAAATTCCGTCACTTAGCTACTATATCTTACACAATATCTGAACCGTCACTTAGCGCTAAAAGGACAAATATCGAGTCCATATCTTTTTAGGGCGTCCTAAGATTTTAGGTGACATTTTGGCAGTTATTAAACTGAAACTTAAATTTTACTTAAATTTCTTTACGGGCTCTTTAAATATATTAGTCGACGGCAAAAATGGACGTTATTCAAGATAAGTCTCTTTTTTTATGCACGTTGTTAGGTTGTATTTATGTTTTTTTAGGTAATACATACTTAATTTTAAAAAGAACTGAATATATAAGTTAGTTAAGTAGGAAATGAAATATGCTACATTTTATTGTGGAAAAATGTCGTAAAATCTACTTAACGGATCATCATTAAATTTGGTACACATATTTTCATTAAGGTACTGGGAAGGATATAGGATAGTATTTATTACAAAAAATTACGGAGGGTAAAAAATATCATTATATTATAAATGCGAATAATTGGGTGGACGTTTGTCACCACTTAAATCCACACCATCTGAACAGATCTGGACAAAATTTCGCACAAAGATAGATTATGGTCTGGAACATCACTTAGGATTGTATCCTGGAAAAATGTACGGTTTCCGCGGAACGTTTTTCACCCAGATATATGTATGTGTTTAGATATATACACGGACGAAGTCGTGGGCAACAGTACATTAATAAAAATTTTACAAAAGCAAAACAAATACATTTTTTTAAATGGACGATTTTAATTTCTTACCGTTATCAAATAAAAAAACACAATAAAATGTGAGAAAAAGTTCCAGTTCAATTTAGTTTATTATCTAGTATCACACCAAGGTATTTAACTTCATTTAAGAGTTGTAGTTTCCTGTCGAACAGTTAGGAACAGCGAGTGAGTGAGGTGAGTTGAGATTGAGGTCCTCAAGTGTTCTTTTGTTAGTAAACATTACCTACTCCGTTTTGTTTGGATTAGCTGATAATTCGAAATCCGTGCACCAGCGTTCTACGATGCGTAGTGCTGTCCGGGTGAGGTCACATACGATGTTGGCTGATCCGGTTAGGATCAATATCGCCGAATATTTATAAGATAATCATATGTCGCATTTGAAAACAAACCTAACAACGTCACGATGCATACCGGGCCAAAAATATTCCAACGCTAATCTGTAAAAAGTTTTATGGATGCCCATGTAGCTTGCAGTAGGATTCACATGGTTTTTTTTTAATAGTGCTCTCTCGAAGTTCTAGTGAAACTACTTTCTTCCAATAAAACTCTATGGTTAAAGGACATTTATTTTTGGAACAGCGAAATAGCTCGTCATCTTTAACTAGAAAGTTTTTAAATTTGTTGGGATTACGAAGTAAAAGTAACAGTAAATTGTTAATTCTGTTAGAAATAAGACTTGTTGCACCTGAAACCCTAATAGTTTAGCTTTTCTGCTCCAAATATTTAAAGAGATAAACACTGGATTTCGTTATCGAACAACACGATAGATATCCGATACCATCCCCACCACTTCGATGGTTGCTTTGAATTTGCTACCTCGCACAGCCGGGTTGTGGAAAGATAAGGGTCCTCAAGAAGAGAGAATACTCTTTCCGTAAAGGCCGGAAACGCATCTGCAGTTCCTCTAGTGTTACGGATGTCCATAGGCGTCAGTTCACTTAATGTTAAGCGACCCGCTGTTCGTTTGCCTCCTTTGCTTTAATGGTAGCACCTCAATTTCATAGAAAATGTGATTTCAACTATATATTTAAGAATGGTGTAAAATATATCCGTTTACATTAGACAAGCCAAAATTTCACAAATTAAATAGTTTTACTTTCCTCATTTTTGATTTTGGTTTAATTTACCTAGTCATCTTCTGTTTATTGATGAGTAAAAGAAGATGACAGCGAACCGAGCGGTGGTGGCCGAGCTTACGCAGACGCTGTCCAGGATGACCATCAACATCAAGATCGAGCAGCGCGACATCATACTGGTGGAGTCGCTCGAACAAAAACAATGCGACGCCCTATTGCTTAATGTGAGTACGTAACCTTTTATTGGCTTCATCTATAGATCAAGTGTTATGAACAACATACGATTCATTAGAAGTTCGACTTACGGTGGTAACTCACCTCAGACGTGACAACAGAATCAAGCATGTGAAAAGTCGCGTCAGAGAAGGGTTAAATCTTCTGCATACAGTATCGCCGTGGTGTATGTTTTTAAAATTTATTTTTACTATTTCTTACCTTTAGTTGACATATGATTTAAAGTATATCCTTGGGATGTGGTGGGTTTTTGCATACAAAGACATTTACATTTTTGTCAACAGTTTTACTGTCCATGAAGTTTTTATTGCGACAAATGTTAGCCTTTGTTAGTTGGAAAATCTAATCTATCTATTAACTACACAAGCAATAGTTATTGTGTGTGCGCGAACAATGAAAACCTCTATGGATTTATGTATATACTAATTGTCTCATTTAACGTCTTACAGATGGAGGGAGGGTCAGTTAAAGTTGCGGCGCATCGTGGAGCACAGTGGCGGAGGGCGGCTTGACGGGGCTTCAGTTGGGGCTACGGCAGCTGGGTCGCGCTCTCCCAGTCGCCGGTCAGCGGGTCTCACGTCGACCTTGTTGTATCCGATATCAAGCTCACCGTTTTGTTGGTCAGTACAGCAACATTAAAACATTTTGGTAAAATACGCGTTAATAAATATTGCATGATGCTTATTGTGAGGCAATATGGTGTCGTGTGATGGTTATACGGGTTCTCGGCGGCACTCTACACCTAAGCGTATGTGTTTATTGCTTCCACGGACCTGCTAGGTTGGCTTAGTGGGCGGGGAGGTGAACTCCGACGTGGCGCATCCTCGGGTGCTGGATAGAGGAACGCCCCGGCTAGGTGGAGCCGGGGTAGGGCGAAAGCCCCGCGAACCAAACACCGGAGGGGGAATCGTGGGTGGTGAGGTGAGCCCGTGACTTCAGTTGCGGGTGACCCGATCCAGCAGGCCCACGTGTGGAAGGCGAGCCTAAGCTCAGTACCGTCCTTATCAGGACAGGGAAAGGCGAGGGTGAACCTCATAGGGCGGCGGGCACAAGCCCGGGCCGGAGTGGCGACCCACTAGGGACGTGGGTGAGCACGTCCTCACTACCCCTCTGCTTGCAGAGGGACATGATGGCGCGCAATCCTACGTCCTGCGCGTAATCCCAGGGGCTCGCCACCGCCGGGACCGCGGGCCCCTGTCTTTAAAGAGGGTCATTGGCCCTCTACTCAAGGCTACACCAGTGGGGGAGGGCGGGGACTCCCCAACCTGCATTGCGTGTTGTCGGGTGCGCAGTGCGGGGCCCCATCCCGGGGCGACCAGTGGGCGTCGCGGTGTAACGTGCTAGTCATGCGCCCGTGGCGTCTACAATGGTCATGAGGGAACGTGTGGTTTTTAGTGGGTATGCCTATCCTAGAGTTACGGGCCAACTCTCAGTGTGGGAGAGTCCCACAGACCCCCTTGTTGCCCCGAACACAGGACATGATTATAAAAGGTTAAATTGTTATTGTTTTATTAATTTTAATTTAATAATTAATTTATAAGGTTTACACTATGGTTTACCAAGAACTAGACCAAAAGTTATAGAACAACTTTATGAGTGTGATAGATATACAATTTAGAGTGCGATGGAGATGCTCTGTTTTCGTATAATTTTTTTTGACAGGAGAGTCACCACCCGTATAATAATTATACGACTTTTGTAATTAGTTGTCGGCTCTGTGTTCTGTTATTCTATGCCTTTAGATTGTGAAGTGATATGTGATATTGTAAAGCGATCTGTGGTAATGATTAACTTGTGACTAATTATTTTCAGAATTATTTTTGTTTACTACATCACAGTTTTGTAAATAATTGTTCAAAAGTGAAACTATTTTAGTTTTGTGCATATTGTTTACATCAAGTGAAAAAAATTATTAGTAATCGGTAGTCATGGCTATTTCTTACGTATTTCCTTTGAGAATTCAGTGAGATAAGAGGCAAGATAAAAAGGGCTAATCGTAAGAATTTCATTTTTATGGATACCTGGTTAAATAAGTCATTTTTCTCAAAAATGTTAAACAAATTATTTAAGTTGTTTTTTCCATAAAAAAAACTGTATTTGGGGAAAAAGTTGTCATAGTAATTCTAAAGTTTCCTACCTAATAATAGCATGTAAAATGTTATCCATATTTTTCTTATATTATTATTATTACTCTTCTTGTATTTCCTACACTAACTTTCCATGCAATAAATTTGTTTTTACTTGTCTCAAAGCTATGAACAAATAAAAAACAAACAAAGATAAGTATGTTATATCAAAGCAATGTTGTGTTTAATAGCTTATTATTACTTATGTTTTGTAAATAATGAAATTGTAGCTTAGTAATCTGTCTAATCATACAGTCAGGTGGTTGTAGCTGTAGCTAATCAGAAGCTAGGCTAGAATGTTCAAAATATTACAAGTTTTCTTATCAAATTCTTGTTGGTTACATATATTCTTGTCAAATAAATTATAGATTTTTACATAATCATGTATTTTTGAGTATGTTTCAACTATGTTTTAAACATCTTGATGTATAAACATATGTTCTACGAACAATTTACAAATTATGACAACTTTTTAATTACATTTCCCTTTTTATTTATTATACTATTTAATACATGTGAATATGTATGACCCTTACAATATAAAAACAAATGTTACATTTGATAGCTGAATAGAATGTGTGCTTTAATGAATGATATATTGGTTGTACTTTTTTTTAGTATTCATAATATAGTAGGAACCATTTACAGTATGGATAAAAATTATTGTGAACTTTCTGAAATTATGTCTTATTTATGTATATTTATATTGTATTGTAATTATAATCTGTCAAGAATTTCTGAGATTTCTACATTTATATATATTGTTATTGTTTTCTGTACAATTGTTTTAGATGACTGCTTTGAAAGCCTTAAGCATTGAATAAATTATGCTGTAATAAGTATGTATTGACTATACCAAGATGTCGGATATAGTACAACCTTTAAGTGCACCCATTTCACTTTCTACATATCACCAACTCAGTTTAACAGGTAAGGATAACTTAACTATTATTTTATTTAGGATTCAACTTAGATTTTGCTATGAATGATGTAACAAAATTAATATCAACTTGGTTTGGCAAAATATTTGGGTGTGTAAGTGAGAATTAGTATTTTTTTAAGAGTGAATTAACTCATCTTTGTCATAAATAGGAGGGTCTCTCGATGGTTAGAAATAATTTACCGACTTGTATAGCAACACATTACTATTTTTTATCCTAATGTAAGTCACATACTTTCAATCGTTATGGACTGTGGGGGAGTAAGAGGGGTATAGGTGTATGTGGAAGTAACATAGGACAAAAAATGAGATAATAGTTTCATTATTTTGGGCCCTTTTTACCTAAGGGTAGGCAAGGAGTTTTAAGTGAGTTTTGAATACAGATGTAAAAAAATTTATAGAGGTCTGAATACTGTTGGTTTTTAAATGTATGAAAAAAGGGCTAGTTATGTGGAAATGTTATTAAAATTAATATATAGGTATGTTTATTTAGTAGTAGTTGAGACTGCAACCTTCCATATCAATTTTCCATTGAATTTACTTAGTGTTTTGATTCCCAGTGAATTAACAGTCTTAAATAACATAGTCACATTATCAATACACACTATGAGTCCAGACGCATTAATATTAACACATTTGCGGCTGATTGCACACCATGTGCAATTGATTTCCAAGACTATAAGATGTGGCGTCAACCGTGTGTGCAATAACAATAATTCACACACATACACCTCAGCCTATGATCGTCCACTGCTGGATATAGGCCTCCCCCATTGATCGCATCATTGGGGTAAATGTGGCATAATCGCCACCCTGCTATCCATCCTCTGGTGGTTTTTACGTCGAGACTCAAGACAAACAGACCTATTCATGCATACAAATTTTTGTCTTGTGTGGGAGTCAAACCCACGACCTGCGGCTTGAAAGACAAGTGTCTTGCCACTGCACCAACAGTTATTCTATTATCAGTTATTCTGAGTAAACTAGTTGTCGAAATAAGATTTCTATTGAACTAATGAAATCTGTGTGATCTTATTTATGTGAATTCACTTCATTACAAATTGGTTGATTTCCATAGTAAATATGTTTTTTTGTATTAAAAAGAACAATATAAAGAAAAAAATTTAGCTCCTGGGGACCATGTTCAAAATAAATCTTGTCTTGAATGTCCACTCGTATTATTTTTTAATATTAAAACATAGATGTATATCACCTGTTTTTATCAAAGCTGTGTTTTTATGAAGTAACTGGACTCTTTAACTTCTTTTTGTAAAAAGTCATTTTAAATTACATGCATACGAAAATATAAAGAGTATTATCAATTAAGAGTACAAGTAGCATGTTTACTTATTGAGTGTAATCTCAGTGTCATAAACAACATATGCATATCTATAATTATCAATATCTTAGTTCAAAGTCTGTGCTGTGGTAAAATATAAGATTACATTGATACATTTTATTGTTTGTTTGATTTGTAATCTAAGGCTATTTCTTAATGACGAATTTTAATTTCACCAAGGTAGAGGTTGTCAAGTTCACAGCTCTTGACTGTGCAGACATTCTCAACTTCACTTTACAATAATTTCTCTAATCTTTTATTTCTCAAAATCATATTCTTGCATGAAGAAGTTTCTCAATTAACAAAGTTTAATATATGTAGAGAAGCTGTAAATGTACACAAATGTACACTCAGGCTTAAAATCAGGAAATAGAACCGATTCAGTATAATAAAATAAAGTATAAAAAAATGTTTATTCATATGCAAATAAAATGTATTACATGGAGATTATGAAAGTTTCCACCTCATCCTATGATCGTCCACTGCTGGACATAGGCCTCCCCCATTGATAACATCATTGGGGGCGAAATGTGCCATAATCGCCACGCTTGGCAGGCGGGTTGGCGATCGCAGTATGTTCCACCGTACTAAGAAGAGGACGCTGCTGCCCGTCCTCCGGTGGTCTTTACATCCAGACATTTGTCTTGGGTGGGAATCGAACCCAAGACCTGCGGCGCTACAGGCAAGTGTCTTGCCACTGCGCCAACCGGTCAGTCATGAAAGTTTAGCCATCTATTACTATGACTGTATTATGTTGTGGTGTCGGCTTTGTTTCCCCATCTCACTATAAGCAGGGTTCACTGAAAACCGGCGCTGCGGTTTCTACCGCAGCAATGCCGAGTGAAATCCTTCTTAACATCGCACCACCCAATACAGAAATATTACATGATTTATGTAATGTATATGTGTATGTGTCATTCTTGGCTGTATTTTTTTATTTGTTTATGATTGAACTATGTTAATTTTTTTTTTGTGTGTGTGTGATGTTAAATAAATTTCTTTCTTTCTTTCTTTCTTTGGTGTGGCCAATTCATTTGTGCCAATTTTGCTCCTGTAACTTTGCAAAGCTGACTATATGAAAGCTACAATCACCTTTTGCCACAGCAATGATGAAGTCTTTGAAGGGCAGTGCAAGGCAATGGACTACCAAGATAGATTTTAAACATGTTTGAATTATACTTCTTGTTTTCAGTTGAATCAGCTACCATTCGAAATTCGGGACTATTTAAACCAAACCCATACTTACAAGTGATAGTAGACGGTAAGATTTTAAGGAAAACAGAAGTTATAAAAAACACATTACATCCAAAATGGAAGGAAGAATTTACAGTGCTTGTTACACCATTGTCGCAACTTATGTTCCGGTTAGCAGACCATCATAGTTTTAGAAAAGATCATATTATTGGAGAGAGAAAAATTAATCTTTTAAAAATCTTACACTATTTTAATGGGAAATGTGAAAATGTGGAACTATGCATAGGTGTGTTTACGCTTTGTTTAATTTTTTTACAATTTTATAATAGGCATTTGATTCTTAAGTATTTAATAATTTATAAGTTCATAAATTTTACAAACTGAATTATTATTTTAGATATGATGAAGAATGTATCCCAAGAGGGAGCTGCTGGAAACAATACTGTAAAAGTGAAAACAGCTGATTTAGTTCTGTTACTTGATGGATTAAGAATTGAACCATCTATATTGAGTCAGTCACACGAAGTACTCGGAGAGGTTAGCAACTCCCGCAGTCCATTAAATGATGGCGTTCGTGCTAGAATTCGATTACGAAATAGTTCAGATACATCACGGTCTATTCTGCGAACACAGAATCTTCGAGTAAGTGCTTTCTTTTTACTTGTTATCGTTCTATTTATTCATTAAATGTGGTTATTTAGGATCATCACCGGCCGACAGAAGTTTTAAATTGACGTAGGCCTATCCCAATCAGTACCTTGACACCCTCATCTACCGTAAAATAACCAGATCGTTGGTCCAAACATCCTGTGTACCTATGCTGCGTCGTAATTGTTGAGCTATTATAAAACTCTTGGTCACAACAACCATCTTTTCTACTAAGAAAATTTGCCAATTGCTACTACGAAAATGCTACTAACTTAATTTAGTGATATTAGAACTATGCAGTTCTCAATTGAATATTCATGTTTCCAGCCACCGCCAGGTCCTCCTCCGTTGAGCAATGGCTCAGTTAGTGGCGTGGCAGCAGAGAATGGAGCGGGCCCGTCACACGTGGAGCAAGGCGCGGCGGAGAGCAGTGGCACCAGCGCTGGTGGCGCGGCACAAAGCTCCCAACCCCCACCTGCCAATGTCGCCGGGGCCGCCGCTCCTGCTACTACAGCAGCGGCTGCCGCTGCCGAAGAACCATTACCACCGGGATGGGAGATGAGATACGATGTTTATGGCCGACGGTGAGTGCCTTTTATTGGATTAGAAGGCTAACAAGCACCGGGTTGTCTGTTGATACAACAACCATAATGGTTCTCTATAAAAATATTGCTTGCACAGTTACTATGTGGACCACAACACGCGGTCAACGTCGTGGGAGCGGCCGCAGCCGCTGCCGCCGGGCTGGGAGGTGCGGCGCGACGCGCGCGGGCGCGTGTACTACGTGGACCACAACACGCGCACGACCACGTGGCAGCGGCCGGACACCGAGCGACTGGCGCGTTTCCAGCACTGGCGCGTCGAACGGCGCCACGTAGTCGCGCAGGGCAACCAGCGCTTCCTCTACCCCGCGCCGCAGCCTCCGCACCCGCCCCACAACCAGCACCTGCCCCACAACCAGCATCAAACAGACGCGGAGGACGCGCCAGCAGGTATACTAGCTATTTATCCTGTACACTGCCGGCCAAAAGTTTGAGACCACCTTGAAAAAATTACAATATTGAATAAAACTCCAAAAGTTAGTGCTC